>VXAB01013296.1:257100-330688 GCA_013399175.1 Odontophorus gujanensis
CTTCTACCTCATTCACTACATCTTTATCTCATCTAGCTTCTAGCACCTGGTCTAGGATCCTGTACCTGCAGGCAAGGGGCACTAGCTCATCAGCAGCTCCTGTAGAGTCCCCATGGGAGCTGAAAGGAAAAGAAAAATAGCAGTATTTTGCTCCTTGCCTCCTCAGCAGAGCATAAGCTGTTTGCCCAATTCTCCTCATCTCTTTTCACTAAGACAAATCCAGAACCAAGTCTGTGTATTCTTTTAGGGCAATCACTGTGATCTTGCTGCCCAATTACAATTTTTCCCCATTTCCCTGAAGAACAAATAATACATCAGGAACTAAAAGTCTTGTTCAAAGTCATATTTCTTTGTTTATTATAGTCGTTTTAGGGATAGACAAGAATGTTTGTATTCTCCAGTGCATTCTGTGCACTTCATAGATTATGGATTTGGACTCTGATCCTTGTGGGACTCTTCCAACTCAGGATACTCTGCAATCTTCAGGTGCAACGCTGCCAGAGCTCCACAGGGCTCAGGTACGGAGCCTCAGCTTAACAGCAGCTCCCCCAAGACAGGGGGAAAAAAAAAAAAAGGAGGCATAAACCCTTCTGAGTCCTACCCATAGTGCTATCTGGCACCACTCTCTAAAAAAAAGAAAAAAAATCAAAGAGAAAGGAGTATGCCTTCAGCCACTCCATCTCTAAGCTGGCCCTAAACCTTGGCACTTATACCTCCTGCAGGGAGAATACTCGGGGCCCCTACAGCACTTTACCATGAGTTAGTTGTAATGAGCACAACACATGAAGACTAACAGCAACAGGAATCTGAGTACCCTGCTAATGAACAAGACAGTGTTTTTGGTCACTGAATATGAGCCATTGAGTTAGCTGAACCTCTGAGTCCCTGCCAGCACTCTGTGGTCTGAAATACAATAAATCTAATTAAAGTTAGGCTAGTGCCTCACAATTTTTTATTTTTTAAATAATTCTTCCTCTAAAATACAACAAATGGACCCCACTGTTAAACAACCTCTCGCTTCCTCTAAAACAGAAGGATCTTATGGAAACTTCTTTTGTTCATTTCTCCAAATCAGCTAATAAAACTCTAAAGAGATTGTCCCACAGCCCTAAACCAGCTACTTCCAGTCTAAAACTATTTCTAAGAAATTCTTAAAGGGAAAAACCAATACTTTTTATAGGAACAAAGTTGAAGTGTGACAAGGCTAAGGATGAATTATGAAGTCACCATTATTTCCATTTCACCCACTGATTACTTGCCCAGAGGCTGCTTCCTTGAAAAATGATTTTTCATGCTAGCTACAGCATAAAGGATGGCATGTTGGACTAACATGAAACAGAGAAAGCATACTTCCCCACTCAAGTGTTCCAACATGGCAGTTAGGTTTGCCAGATCCGGTGTCTTCTTGTTGAATGAATGCACAGCATGAGATGCATAGTGGCATAATCCTTCAAGCATTCTGCGCAGTAATCTTTATGGCAATAGTGACCAAGTTGACAACAAACAAAGCTAAACTTCATTTAGAAGATTGGAAGTACAAATACCTTAACACAATTAAGGCAATGAAAAATCTTCGCTCCTCACTGTTTTAAATTATGATATCTCCTCGACACAAGGAAAGAAGCCTCTGTCTTCAATTTCATAAGTCATTTATGTCCTCGACTTCTGTCCATATATACAGGATGCTTTAAATTACCACAGATTTGTTCAATCTGTGCCAGGACTGTAAGTCCTGAGTCAGCAAAGAATGTTTCCTTCTCCAAGCTACTCCAAGGTAGCAAAGACCAGCAGCAGAATAAAGAGTTTGAAAGAGGCCAAACACAAAGATGACATTATTTTCATTACAAAATAAGCTGCTATGCAGATGCTAATATCTAATGTATGTTAACATGAATAGAATATAAATCAACAAATCCCCTGCCTTCAGTTCCTCGAGGAAGTAATGTGAAGTTTACAGTTTATGTAGCACTTTTCTTACTCCCTGTTCTGGTTTAGAAGACAAGTGATAAAATTCTTCTGATACCAGAGCAGCCATTGCAACACTAGTCACAAAAACAAGCTTCCCTCTACCAGTTTTTGCAGAGCAACACTGGCATCCAGTGGCCAGCGAGTAAATACAGCCTTAGAGGCTATATCCTGCAGAGACTTGTTTTCACGCATGAGAAGATAAGCTGAATCTACAATCTTAAACTAAATACAATAAAAGCATTCAATTTCTCATAGCCACCTATCGATTTCACTGTTTAGTTATCAAAACCAGCTTTCAGCAGACTTTAAGAAAATCGTTACACTGAATCACTTGCTTACTGTACACTGTACATTTACAAGAGGAAAATATTCAGTCTTGTAAACAAGGAGGGTAGCTTGTGCATTTGAACATTTTTGGTTTTACTCCTTCACCTCTATCATTCCATGCAACTCTGATACTTTCAACAGTTACTAGTATTAAACTTCCAATGCTTTCCCCATGTCTACCCCATCCCACTCCCAGCTGAAATAACATTAAGATATGTTCAAGCAGCAGTGCATTGGAGGGCTCCTACACCACTTCCACATATATTAACAACCATAAGACTTTGAAAGCAGCACAAGAATGTTCTAGTTAAATGATTTAAGTATGCAAAAAAAATCGCAAACAAGTTATCCAAGTACAATCTGTTTCCTGAAGGAACAAAGAGGAAAGAGAAGCCCAACAGTCAGATGTGCTATGTCAATCCCTTCCTTTGTGAGCTACCAGCTGAAGCCGGTGTTCTTGCAAACCAAACTGAGTGCCAACCGGCTCATCAGCTCAATAGCAGGAACATTTGTGAGCAACTACCCATCTCCAAAGGCAGCTCATAACCAATTTCAGCAGCAGAAGCAACACAATAGATTTCAGTAGCTAAGGTCCCATTGGACCTGAAGTGGATTTCTTATATGGGAACTTAGCCTCCCTCTAGCACTTCCCTGCCACAAGAGACAAAAGAAGTACACCAGGATGATCCAAGCAGAGTGAAGCCTTAGCCAAAGCAGAAACCAAGCAAATGACTCTTATCCCATCTCAGAGCTCTGGAAGCACTCATCAGATTGAGCGTGGCTCTACCCCTTCCTGTAACTGAGGTACGTTGCTTGCACCTGAGTTCCCTGGGTTAGCCATGCCTTCTCACCTGGTGATCAACCATTGGCACAGGCTGTGACCTGGCGATTCCACTGCACCAAGGATGGAGAAGCCATCACCTTCAGCTTATTCTGTAGAATTCAGAACAAATACAGCCAGGCCTATCAGCTCCACGTACACTTCTGTATTAGGTGCCACAGCATCTGTATTACCTGCAGTATTCCCCCACCAGAAAATTTTTAAGCACTAGATGACATTCAGCAATGAAGAGCCAACTATAAAAAAGGCTTGTACATAAGGTATGTGAAAGCAGTGCCAAACTGAAAGAACAGAGATGGGCTAACAGCTACATGACCGTAATGGGAGTCAAACACTGGGAAGAACCACTGCCATCTCTGGGTCCAGTGAACAAAAACTTGTTGATTTAATGAAGGTGACAGGAATTCCCAATGATAGTGGGGGTGGTGAGACATCTCCAGTAACACAGAGAACCACTACTGACAGGTCCCACGTGTCAGCTCACCAGAACATTATGCAGCAGTTTTTGAAACAAAGGCTTGAAAAAGCTGAACAAATAATTAATTATACCTTTATCTGTTTTCTAACAGTTACAGAATTTCAGTTTCAAACTTCTCCTCCACATTCCACCAAAATTTAAAGACAGAAACCCAACACAAAATAAGTTCCAAAATTTACCAACATTAGAAGGCAGATTATCTTTATGGTCCATTCTAATCCAAGCCATTCTAAAGATGTTTTTAAGTCTGTTATTCCCCACATATACAGTGCCTTCTCACATGTAATTGCTATGTACAGCAGAGTGCATTCAAGGATTTATCTACTTCTGTGACACAGAAATCAGAGTTATGCTGTTTCACAGAGGACAGAGATATACACAGAGAAGAACAAGAAGACTAGTAACAGAAAAAACAAACATCACTGATAAATTTAGTATTGACTGTCTCAAGTTTCTCTAATTCAGCTACACACTGGATTCTCAGAGCCTCCTCAATGACCACCTTCTTTGATTACACCATTCAAGTCAACAGTATTCATGATAAATCATACTTTCTCAAGCGCAAGCCTCAGCCATCGAAGTTAAGCAGTTTTTTTTAAAAGCACAGCACATTTATGTTGCAGGAGCAAAACAACACAATACCTGTAGTACTCCTGATATATCTAAATGGGAAAAAAAGACAATACCCTCAACATTAGTTTAACCTGGGAACGCAACAGTTCATAAGGTTCCAAATAAAAACATCAGAAATCTATGCTATACTGAATAGTTGGACAAATGGCTTCTCACTAAAAGGCCTTGGACTTCTCGTTTTGAGTTAACAATTTAATACAGCTCTGTTTGTTACTCTTACTGAATGCCTGACCCACAATGTCTGCTGTTAATTAAGCTTAGGAAATACAACACCAGAAGAACAACAAACAGAAGCAGATGATTGTATGTGTGAAAGAAGAACAGAGGCATATGCTCAGGGAGATTTTCTACTGACAGTGACAAGCACTGTGCCAGGTAGTACTGCAAGCATGCATCAAGTGGCTTCATTCAAGATAAGCACATCCCCTGTCTTCTTGTCCTGGACTTGAAGACAGTATAAGAACATCATCACATACTTAATACTTTCAGAGAGCTTACCCAGCATGTACTTTAGTAGCAATTTTGCCTGCTCAAAGCTTTGTTTTATAAATTTCCTTCATAAATTTTACTTCTAGTGCAGAATCTCTATATGCCTTGCTGCAATCTGATAAGTACCTTGGCTAAATTACCTAATTGTTTGTCAGTGAACCACACACAGCTCCTGCTGGTTTGTGTTTTCAAGAAGACTGACCTCACATTTTCAATTCATTATAATGTCATGGTATATTGATTCAGTCTGCTCCATGGTACACACTTTATTCACAGAAGTTAGAAACTGAAGAAATGGACTGGATCACTTGGTGCAGATCAGGGAAGAATTGTTCCCCATGCTCACAAAATGGTTTATTTATTTTGAGTGTTTTTAATTAAAAACAAAACAAAAAAACCTTTTATCAGCAAGGTACCTAATAAGCTTGACATTTTTCCTAAATCAATGCATCTTCATGACATAGTTGTGAGCCTGACAGATACCAACAGAATGATCAGCTAGTGGTCATTTAGCCACTTCATTTCTAAGGAAGGACTTCAGAAAACTGTAATGACAGCCAACAGTAACAAGATGTAGGTGTTCTTCCTAGAAGGGTTAAATTCCCTGCATTTTTCTGTTACCTCTGAGAAGCAAATCCATTTGGAAGCATTTCCAATTCTCAAGTTTTAATATATATTGCCTCTAGAAAAGTCAATTAGAATAACACGCAATTAATCATCAACTAAAGCAAGAGTTCATTCATAGATGATTGCGACCTCTCTTCTAGCATCCTTCAAGCATCAGGTCCAAAATAACAGCTTTAAACATTGACATTACAACAACTACAGAGCATACGTCTCTTTGAATCTTTTCTGGATCCACAGGCAGAGATACATACAACTAGTATACGCTATTGAAATTTTATGGAATATTAAGCTGCATTAGTAACCCTACAAAAACAAACCATGTCAAGTCAGTGAATCACTAGCACTTTGGGACTGTGCTGCTCTTACTGTAATTTAAATTCTCCCTGCATATTCTTATTCCAGTTGATAGGACAGTGAGTGACATTTCCCAATGATTGTTCTTCAAAGGTTATCAAGAACATCTCAGTTTTGAGTGTCAGCTTGCTTAAACTGATGGTATTGCCCAAGCTATGCAGTTGCAGAACATGCAAACAAACAAAATGGTTGCACTTGAACAAGCTGCTTCCTTTATCAACCATCAGTAAGACTGCAGCTGGCTTCTTCCATCTACATTGCAATTCAGCTCCTAAGGTGGGGGACCTCAGGAAGAAAAGAGCAGCAATGATCATTAGCCTACAGGCAAGGTCAGATTCAATCTCTACTTGTGGCCATTGTTAGAGAAGGAATTTGCCAGCACTACACAAAACAAAAGCAGCTCAAAGCAGTCAACAAGTTGTATCAGTCTAGCAAATTATATTTTGCTTTGCTGTTTTGGTGCAGTAATGGGAAAGGAGCTAATATCCAGCACCCATATAACTGAGCTGAAAGGTTTCCAATATGCCACCAAGATGCACAGCAGCAAAAGAAATCAGATCGCTTGCTTTTGGGGAGTGGTGCCACCAGCTCCTATAACAGAACTTTAATTTTACCTCTAGAGTATGGTTTTCTTTTAAGAATAAAATAACGTTTAGCATAAAAGTAAATATCACGTTACAAGTCCAGCTATGTAAAGCATACCCAGTCATATAAATTATGAAGCAGCATAGCACTGTTTCCCTTTAAATAAATGACCTCAACTTGTGACTGGGACTGTAATTAATTTTTTTTCTTCCAACAGTTTCAAAAATATATCCAGAGCTCAGCTCCCTCTGTGTAGTCTCAAACACAATTAGTAGAATTCTTACTTTAATTAAAGTTTTTCCTTCTTTTCTTTTATTAGTATTATTGCTCCCTGCCAGCTATTTGACTGTTGTGAAAGTCAGTTTTATGTAGACTGGCAGGGTCTCCTCCTTCAGACCATCAGAATAGATTGCAGATGCATGCCTTCTAGAACTCACAAGATCTCATACGCAAGAAGGGAAAAAGGTTTTCCAACATAAGACTTGCAATTTTTTCCACATGCTGACTTCAGAAAACAGCTTGCAAACAGTTCAGAGGACTCAGTAGGGGCCTACTTTTGGTCCAAGAAAGCCAAGGCACAAGATCTGCTAGCTAGGTGGTACAGCACACTGCCACATTTACTCTGCTACCTGTACACAAATGCTGTGTCACCTCAGGAAAAGCATGTACTAAGAGTATGAAAGCTAAGCTTTTTGTTTGTTTGTTTTGGCTGTTTGTTTTTAAAGCAATAGACACAACTTGTAGATCTGCAATGGCAGCTGCTGGCCACATAGTGACTAATTAAGCATGCTTTCATTAATGCAGCTCAGAGCTGGTAAGTCAGAACAACCTTCACAATTTCTTGTGGGTGCAATAGGCACTTCTTTTCATATATTCAGAAAATAAGATCTCTTCATTCTACATTATATTTTGGTAGCCTGGCCCAAGTTCACCTTGCTCAAGGCAGGAGGTTGGAGCAGTTGATCTCCAGAGGTCCTTGTCAAGAGAAGTAGATTTCTCCATGCAGAATCACAGAACAAATCTATATTTTTAGTATACACCTTTTGTTACCAAAAAAAAAAAAAAGGTATTTATTTGCCATGTTGGTGCTGATCTGCAGATAATAAAATGATTGCCTGCTTCTAAACTTCTCTGGCATCATATCTGGAGTAGACTGAACATAGTTTAGATTTATCTAGACTATATCAAGTGCATCTTACAAGATACGCTTGTGATATATTTAGTCTAGCTACTTCCACTACAGTTTATTTGATAGTTCCAGCAATACTGAGCTCAAGCTGGACTACATCACCTCATGCTGGATGAAAATTCAGTAATGAATAGGAGCAAAGTGATCCCACTGTTTGCTTATGAAATCTAGTGAGTGTTTATAGACAGCAAGTAGATTATATTTCTGTTTAAAGATAGTGTTTAATTTCCCAGTTTTACTTTTCATAGCATAGCATGTCCCATTGGCTCATCCACACAAATACAGAGAGGTATTTCTCTACACAGAACATTCTGGTTGCCAGATCTCCTCTTTACAGAGGCACAGTCCTGCTGGACGCATGTTTGTAGGTAAACCACACAAGTGGGAAAGAATTATAGCAAGAAGTTGCAAGAACAGAGCTTTATAGTTCCAAGTGTTTTTGGTGTTTTATGATACACGTTAACATATTGGCTTTTTCACTACTTTTTCTTTTATCAAAGAGGGGAAGGCAAAAAAAAAAAAAGTAAGATTTTTCTTAGCGGTTATATGATCAAAACAAAGTTATAGTAATGAAAAGCTGTCAAGAAGTCAAAAGCATGTGTTTTTATTACAAAAACTACAATATGGAAAATATGTAGTTTCCTGTTCATTGGTTCCTGCCACAGGCTACAGAAAGCTCAGTTCTCCTAATCAGAACCCATGAAGCCCATTCCATAGCTATCTCAGTGACTAAGAATCATAGAATCATTAAAGTTGAAAAAAGACCTCTAAGATCATCCAGTTTCACCACCAACCTATCACCACCATGCCCACTAAGCCGTGTCCGTAAATGCCACATCTACATGTTCCTTGAGTGCCTCCAAGAATGATGACTCCACAACATCACTGGGCAGCCTGTAATGTATTAATCTCCTTTGATAATCATACATGCTACTGATATTTGTAATTCTAGTACAGGAAAATTATACTCTTTTCTTCGGTGATAGTGATGTTAAAGACCCCTGCTCTGTAGTAAGCCAATGAAGTAGACTCGAAATATAATTGGACAAAAAAAAATAATTGGACTCTCATAGGTAGAACATGGAATCACCTTGGATTGGAATAACAAAAGGAGCTGGCACAAAGGGAGAATCTTTGTGATTTCCTACTGGATAGGTTGTCCCTGCGAAGAGTCATTAACAAGTATTTCTACTAGAAAGCATTTGTATTTGTCAGAATGCATTGGCAGTGGTTGAGCAGAGGGAATTCTTATTCTATCTCTGTCACCTGAAGAAAAATTTGATATTAAATAAAACATGAAGCTAGCAATAGAATGTGTTATATTCCCTGAAAAGAAGTAAATTGAAGTTCTTTTGGAAAAATATAGAAATCACAGAGAACCCAGCCTCCATCTTTCCAAATATGAATTCAAGCACCCAAATGAGTATTCTGAACTGCTACAATGAGTCAGAATAAAAATCCTCCGACTCATCTGTTTTCACATCATGGGTGTCAGCATGTTAAAGTCCATCTTTCTAAACTGAAGTGAGTTTAGAGAGCAATAGAAAATGTAAGTCTTGTCCCGGAAGACTCTCCTCCCAGACATCTCATCAGTAGAAGTTCCACAGATTTCTTCCGTAGTTGTTTTTAAGCCCAACTTAATCTTGGATGATAACAAGTGGGTTACCTCTTCTGTTCTCCCACCACTTGGACTTATGTTGCAGAACTAAGATAACTTCATTCACAGTAATGCTGGCTAATTCCTATTTTAATACGTTTTTATTATTACTAACTTCAAGAACATTTTATCTACACAAAGCCCAGTTCACCACTCCAGTTCCCATATTTGAAAGTACGCTGGAGCCTACAGAGATTTGCTTTTCACCTGGAAAGCTCAGGGGCTGATACTGAGGAGACAGGAAAACAGGTTTCACTGGGGCTGCCTGTATTGTCTCACTGCCAGTTTCCTGTTACAAAGTCATGCTGGCTCAGGTGCAAAGGCATGATGTTAACGGGCATGGACAGAGCTTCAGTCTCTCAGCCCCACTTGCCTTCAAATCACTACTGCTGGAAGCTGGGTGGAGTGAGCAAACATGGAGAAAGCTGAAGTTGTAACCAACCAATATCATCAAGCCTTACAAATCATAATATCTAAGATTAGTAATCTTTTCCATATTATGGCCTTAAAGCTGGCCAACAGTTCCACAGATCATTTCTTACTTGCTCAAAACAGGTGTCATTACTTGTTGCTGGAACTGTTACAGCAGGTTGGGTGGCCTACTTGGTATTGCAAATCAGCAAATTGGGATTATTTTTTTTTTATTTTATTTTATTAATGCACACCTCGTTTGGTTCCTGAACAAGAGACAACTTTTTCTCCATTCCTCCAATTCAGCTTTATGTCAGCAACATAATGAAAGAGCCATTGACCTTCAAGCTATCTTGCCAAGCACTCAGTGTGCTAGAAGTTACTTCTGGAATTCAAATGAGATGTGAACATCTGTTCTGACAGCGGAAGTCCAGTTCAGAGCATCTAAAACTTTTCTTCAGGCAGATTGTTTCTGTGCAGACTTTCTCTCTTCAAACAAAAGATTTACAGAAATACTTCAGGTGACAGCTCTAATACTAAATAAAGCGAAGTTTCCTACTCCTAAGAGTACGAAGTGTGGTAGAATACATTGTAAAATAAAAGCAAACCGAGTTCTGAACCACATTAGCCTTCTCAACAGTAGAATCTGAAATGCTGAGATATTACACAGGAGCGTAAGTCTAAAATGCATAGAAAGAACGCTTGGATAATAGGAAAGTAGTGTATTACCAGGTGAACAAAGAAGCACATGAGGGAGAAAATTACATTTAAAAAAAGGAAAGATACATTTCAGAGAAATGTAGGCACTGCCTTTTGGGACTTCTCAAACATTCACAAAATCTTCAATAAGGCATATAATTAGTTCCCTTCAAATTACTGTAGTTTTGAAGAGGAATGACCACTGGAGGAAACAATAAATTACAGACCATTCTTTTTTCAAGTTCCTGAGGTTTCTATTTTAAGTTTTGTTCAGCTCAGTCACTAAGGACAAATCTTTACAACAGACTAAGATAATAGCCTGCATTGATTTACGTCTACCCAAGACACTTATGGTATTAATCCCAGACACGTGCTCATTAATCAGATGCCCTAGGTAAACAGCATCTGATCAGATACAGTATTTGAAAGACCTATACTGAGCCTTCCACAGGAGACTTAGTCACAAAAAAAAAAAAAAAAAAAAAGATAACAGCAGAACAAAAGCTGGATAAAAAGCAAAGAGCTGAATTTGACAGTGAAGTCTTGTCATACCAACATATGGTTCATGCCGTTGCAGCAAAACTACCATGAATGCAAAGCAGTGAAAAAAAACTTACATTTCTACATCATAGGAGAATACTTGTCTATCATCAAATTGAGTAAAAGAAAGTTCATCAGTCAGTTTTGGTTGTTTATATTATGAAAAAAAAAAAAAACAACAAGCCATGCGGTCCAACTCCACAAGTACAGAATGATTAAGCCTCTTTAGAAGACTAGACCTGTTTGTTTGGCAAGAAAAGAACGATTACCTCTTCACAAAAGACATTGTGCTAGTGCTTTTCTTCCTCAGTTGTTTCCATTGTTAGAAATCAGATCACATATATAGATATAAAGTATATATTTGAGCAATTAAAAAATATAATATCACTGAGGAAGTCCTTTTACCAGTCTTTAACAGATGAAATTATTAGGGCAATTAACTACATAATACTCATGATACTCCAGAGAGAAAGGGATAATACCTCAATCTGCTAACCCATATACTTACTGTGCAGAGTCATTCCTGAGCAGTCCAACACACCCTCCTTGCAATATAATTCTACAGTCAAAATTATTTTAGAAAAATTAATTGCATGGTATATGAGGTGGTTTTCTAATCTTAATGCGAATCTTAGTTTCTTCAAGGAGTTTGTCTCAAAAATATTTTCTGAAGAAAACATTATTTTAAAGGAGGTCTAGATCCATGGACACCAGTAGCCTTTAATAATTGGCAGGGAAAAAAAAATTGTTAACAAGGTTTGGAGGTATGCATCTGTGGAATAAAACAAACTAAGACTTATGGCCAGGAACTCCTGGTAACAGAACTGCTGAGACTATCAATTATAAATTTTATTTTTATTGGTAGAAGCTATAAAATGTTCAAATATATGGTGCACTTTGATATCACGGGGAGCAAAGGGAATGATGCCAAATTCAACTCTGTCCAGTCTAAAATTATGTTTCAGAAGAAAGACAGGCACTTATCCACAGATAATGCAGGGACTGCATTCAGTTTGAGACTGACCATTGAAAAAATTCACTAGTATTACAAATTCAGGTATACAAACTGGAAGGCTAGTATTAGTTTCCACCACTTCTCCTTTCAAGTTCTACTATTTTTCAGTGTTAAACCACTTCTAGATTTTCAGCCAAAAGTATCAAAACCCAGTGGTTTCAAGATGACTGCTTCTACTTTTCCACTGCATACTTTTGAGAAATAGCATGGAGTATATAAGATACATATATTTATTATGTACAAATGACGATTATATATATTTTTCAATAAAACACCTCAACATTCCCACCCTTTGTTATCATGACAGCGATGACTGTTGGAATAGAGCAAGGCTGAAAACAACAGTCTTTGGTAATGCACATGGCATTATCCCTACCTTCAGTTACCTTCTGCAAGGAATGCTTATGTGCAGTACAGTATAAACCGGCTACTGGATAAGTGCCAGTAAAACTAAGAAGAGGTGTGTGTGAGTTGGAAGACTGGGCGGGAAATGGAAAAGAAGGTGAGATCTCAAATGGAGACAAAGAAACCATCTCGTCAGCTACGAGAACCCACTGCTAACTCCTTACAGATTTTTTCCAGAGACAGCTTGTTTTGAATCACTGGCATAATTAGAACTTTTCTTTCACCATTCATGTTCCTTTTCCTTTTACACCATTTTTACCAGCAATCTTACTAGAGATTTTTTTTTTTTTAGAAGATAATATTCTGACCCAACCTCTAAACTGAGGTCCTTTTCCTCGACAAAAACATAACAAGGAAGCATGGGTTTCTATAATTTGCCTCCAGTTATGTTTGAAGCCAACAAATATAGAATCTATGCTATAGAAAAAAAAATACACCTTTCCAAATTTTACTTTCGGAATGTGAAACATCACTTCAAAATTCAACCAGTGTCATAAATTATGGAAGCAGCAGGCCAATTTTCTCCATCAACACTGAACTTAGGAGCCGTAAGCAATATTAACAGAATCAAAAGCAGAACTGAAGCCGATGTACTGAGCAGACACTTTTCCTGAGGCACTAGCATTCATACATTAAAACCAGAAAGCACTGATCCTTTAAACAAAGTATGGGACATAAACTGTATCGAGGAAATCAGAAAAGCCCTGTCTTTCAGACAGGTATCCACTCTTGAATAGACAGATCTGTCAGTACAGAAGCCACTACAATCCTTTCACAATCTCTTCCAACAGTTCATTTCTTCTACTATTGAATAAAGCCTTTCAGTCTGCAGTAGCACGGCTTCTGTCTTCAGTTGCTGCATCCTAACATATCTTTTTATATTATGAAACATCAATTATGGAATACCTTTCCATAATGTATTTGCTTCTTAACTAGTATGCCATCTTTAACTCTTTTCAGGAGCCCATGAGACTGAAGATTCCCCAAGACTTCCACTGAACTGAGATGTGCATTTTGATTGCTTTCAGCAATGCAGGTCACCACATCCCACCAGTCACTGTGCAAGGACCAGCCAGAACAGCATACAACTTCCTGCTCTCTGTGGGCTTTTATCAGCATTCACCAGCTGATAATTATCAGGATCTAATTCATCAAAAATCAAACAACACAAACCTCTCTCCTTTCTCCCTGACAAACACAAACCAATCTACTAACTACAGAAAGTGATGGTTGCCTATCCCTCCATGAAGGGCTGGCAGTGACTGCAGCCATTCTACACTAAGAGGTGTATGATCATTAGAACTGTAGTAAAAATTCTGTAACCTCGATGCCATGATTCTCGATGGTCAGAAAACAATCCTTAAGCTGCAGCTACACCAAGACAAGTCAGAAATAAACCTCTAAGTGGATTTGAATGCAATTGACTTTCTGTCATTTAATTCCTTTAAGAGAAAGAAAATACTACATCAAACCAAGAAATGAGGGAAATATACTACTTGAAAATGAATACACGTTATCAACTTAGCAGGATTTACCTTCATATTCCTACAGGTTTCCATTCCACTGATATTTTTAACTCCCATTAAATACAGCTGTTCTAGTAAGCGCCTGTTAAAGTTTGCAGTCAGCCATGGCACTACTCTGAACACAGCTGGCTATAGGCTTTTAATTACCTGGGGGTGTTCTGCTGAGGAAGATTCAAAAGGTTAAAAAGCTATTTTCTAAATCCAGGAACTTCAAATGAAAATTTCTATGATGCAACAGAGCAAGCCTGGATGAGGGAAGTTTCTAGACTGATACAGAATGGAGTAACACGGAGAAGGGAAGCAGAATGTGGGAATTCAAATAAGCCTGTGATGTAGCTAAAAAGAAAAGAATAGACAAACCACCTCTAAAAAGACTTCCATGCACCTGGAGAGGATTACATGAAGCTTGTTGTAGCTCAGAAAACCACATCATTTCTCTCCCAAGGCAACAAACAGATGCCTAAATGAGGAGTTACACTTACAGCACTGTCTCATCGTACTACAACATTTTCTTTTAAAACAGCACCAAAAAAGATATTAGGGCAAAATACTCAGTGTCCAGCTTGCACCAGGAAGCTGTCTGCACCAGACAAGTAAGCGTGCTACTTCTTCAGTTTCAAAAGAAAGGGAGAAACTTCTCCATTAGCATGGAATATCCCACTGTTCTCTTCCCAAATACAAAGTTGAAAGTCACAGTTGTGCGTTCCTGTTGGTTCTACTGTGTTGGCTGTCCTACTGCTTTTACCACTGGTGTTTTCTTCCATTTAGATCAGACAAAATATTGCTTTTGCATGGAGCCAATAACTATGCACATCTTCTATGCTATCTTTCCTTGACTTTTATACAGTTTCTGTCTTGGATGAAACAAGATTCCCTTTACTACAACATATGGACCTCAATTTTTCTTGCCTAAAAAATTATTTTTTTTTCTATCAGATACCTCATGAGAATCTCAATATAGTGCCCATTATTGCCTTCCTCCCATTTCTATAAAGTCATTCACACTGGAGAAAGCATAGCTGAAATGCAATAGAACAGCAGGCTTTACAGGTGGCATTGCTCAAACCTAACTGTGAACACAGCTTCTACTACTGTCATCTGTCAGTGGTTTACAGGCTGATTTGGCCCAGTTCCATGACTAATGGGTGGGGGGGAACCAGGGACCCATGCCCCAGGAAAGGGGAAAAGGGAAAGGACAGGGAGATGGGCCTAAAAACAAAACAGCGGCAACGATCCGAGGAGGAGAGCTAATTTACTAACATATAGGAATGCAAGTTAACACAATGCAGTACAATATAGATGGAACTGAAGCTAATAAATCAAAATGAGAGAGTTTCCAAAAACTGAAGGCCTTACTCTAAAGCTAAAGGTGAGATGGTGATGGAGCACACCATCGCAGAGACAAGCAGAAAAAAGAAGAAAGGGACATCTTATGACTTGCTAACAGATTTTATCTTTCCCTCTAAATGGAAAATGGAAACAGAAAGTCTTCTTGGGTATGTAGCTCTTCTCTCTGAGAACCAGGTACCAGGTAACATGGACAATCCATGGAACTGGAGCATTAACTCTTTAACTCCCACTGCACTAGATGACACTATGATGTGGAATACCTATAACAAAAATCATAAAACATTGTCATAACAGCTTTTCTCTTGTTTCTAAGGAGAAATTGGAAGTACTGAAAGTAAGATGGAGCAAGAAAATTGAACAGGTTTTGCAAACCAAGTGCTCACTGTTTCCAACATACCAAACTTTCATCCCAAGATTCAATAGTAACACTCTCATTGACAGAAAGATTGATACATTTAGTTCTACACACAATATAGACATAACATCTAGGCGTGACTACACTGAGAAAACTACAATTGTGAGGAGTAGAGTATGCTAAATAGCAAGCTTGGATGAGGAATACTCATCCAATATTGGAAACAATAAAAGTAAATAAATAAAAATATTTTTCTTTCTAACGAGATACACTGTTAAAATGTTCTGGGGCGGTGCAAGCATACTTGGCCTTCATTTAAGCTGATGCCTTTTCTGGTCTGGTGGTTGAAAGCAGTATTTGGGAATGGGCCACAGAGGCAGCACATTAAGATAAGAGACATAGCTACCTAAACTCTCTCTCAGCTGCTTCTTTTCATTTTGATCACTAAGGGAAGGAGCACATAAGGATTTCTTTTCATTGCCAAAAGCAAAATAAAAGACTGAAAAGCCATGCATTTGACAGTCTCCAGTATGTTCTCTACAGATTATGGCATGTCATTGCCCTGATGTGGCCCTGATTACTCATTTCTTTATCATCTAAAATACTAGAAAGGTATCAGAGCAACTTAGGTACTTGCATCATGACAATAGCATGCTGCAGACATAACAGAGGACATCAGAAATGGAAACTGTCCCAATGCTGGACATGTGGAACTGGAGATACTAATCAGCCAAGCTGCAGATCACTTCTAAGGGACCACAATGCATGCATGCAGACAACTGAATAAGTCTGTATAGGCTTCTTTTGCTTTCTACATACACACACCTCTGTGGAAGAAGCTTTTTTGAATCATACAACACTGCCAGGCCTAAGAAATGTCCTGTCCTATCAAAACTCAATTTTGCAAACATTCAGGTAAGATGGATTCACAGTGGGGAACTATTATTTCATTTCTATTTGCCCATTTAGAAACTCCACACTCTTTAGGGCATCAAGCATTTTTTATTTTTTTCTGTGATTGCTAAGAAAAACAGAACAAACAAAGACCTAATCTTAACCCAGGGACCTGAACAAGACACTTATTATTAGCAAGATATTCCATATTTTTGCTATTTACTCCTCTTCTCCTTGTACACAACTTCAAAGAGACCATTATTTGTTACATCTCAGTGAAAATAAGCTCTCATCTAGTTGAATAACTTACAAATAGCAGTGACATAAAAGAAGACAAGAAAGCTGTCGGAAAACAATAAAACTGGGGCGGCTCCATGAGGGAGGACAAACAGGGAGTGACCACAGCAGAGACAGGGTGGTGCCTTCATCTGACTGCCTGTTAGGACACAATCCTTCAGCATATGAGCTGGGGCTGATAGCAAGGTCTGCTTAAAATCCCAGGTGCACTGAGGTGATGACCCAGGTTTAAAGTCTATGCAGGCAGCTGATTAGGAGTAGAATAACAGAATATCCTGAGTTGGGACTCAATTATCCTTAACTCCAACTCCTGGTTCCACACAAGAACACAAAAAAAAAATAAAAATCAAACCATATTTCTTAAAGCATTGTCCGAATGCTTTCTGAACTCCAGCAAGCTTGGTGCCGTGACCACTTCCCACTTCCTTAGTATGGATTTGAGTCCTGCATCCAAGTCGCTGAACAAAAAACATTTTGAGCATTGAAGAGAACTGACCCTAAAATAGAGTGCTGTAGAATTCCACTAGTGACTGGCCACCAGTCTGAAGTAATCTCATTTACCATGACCTTTTTAGCCTGACCCACCAGCTAACTGTTCCCCCATCACATTATGTTTTCTGTCTAGCTGTGTGCTCGTCATTTTTTCCAGAAGAATACTATGAGAAACAGCACTGAAAGTTTTGCTGGAATCCAGAATGATTTCATCAACTCCTTTATCTTGGTCAACTAGATGAGTAACTTCGTCATAGAAGAGCACTAAGTTCATCAAACAGGACTTTCTCCTTCTGAACCAGTGTTGGCTGTGATCAGTGACTAAACTGACTGTCAGGAGTTTTTCTTGAAACTCCCAGAATAATGTCTCTAATTTTATCAGGCACTGAAGTGAGATTGACAGGCCACTTATTATTAGGATATTCTTTCTCACCCTCCCTGAAGACTGGGACAATTTTTGCTAGCTTCTAATCAGTTGGGACCAAAGTCTATTGAAAATTAGTTGAAAGCGATCTCACAGGGACATCAGCCAACTCTTTGATGGGATGAAGCCCATCAGGCCCCATAGAGTTCTATTCACCCAGCTGGAGTAGAAAATCCTGCACCAGTTTGGGGTTGGCTGGGAGTTTATTATTATTGCGCTCACAGTCCTCCAGCTTGGGTCACTTGTGGTACCACAGCCTGTGTTAAAGTTTGAAGTGAAGAAGTCACTAAACATCTCTGCTTTGTCTATGTTTCTGTTAGTGAGTCAATTATCCTCATCAAGTAATGGACCAATGTTATCTCTGGTCCTCCTTTTGCTATTAATATATTTTTAAAAGTCCTTTTTCATTGTCACTCACAGTAATAGCCAGTTGCAACTCTAAAAGAAATTTGGCTGCATGAATCTTCTCCCTGCAATGGCTAACAGCACCTCTGTAGTCCTCTTGTGTTGCTCAACCTCCTTTCCAGTGGCCTGACTTTCTTTCTCTGCCAAAGCTCCAGAAGAAGATTCCAAGTCAGCCATGCTTATCTTCTGGCCTGCCTGCATGACTTCCAACATTTTGGAATTGCCTACTGTCGTGCTCTTAGGAGATGGACTTAAAAAGTGACCATCACTAATGGCCTCAACATCTTTAGAAACAGTTTCTACAGGGACCTTTCTAAGTCGTTCTCTGAGAGACATATTCTTCTCTCCCCATATCCAGTGTTGCAGTTTTGGTAGCAGCTTTCCTCCTGTTACCAAAGATTTTAAATCCAGCTACTTCAAGACAGCCACCAATTTTCACTTCCTATTAGTACAGGGTAGGGACTGAGACAAGGCTACAATGTAGGTCCAGAGATGGACTTAAGGACAGACTGTGCTGTGAACTTACAGAACAGTTCAGAAAATGAATGCCTGGGTCTAAGCTTAAAAAGTGTCCCTGTAACATACACAAAACAAAAAAGGTTCACTGACAGTTTTGTCTTCATTCTGCACTCACTGACATTAGCCACGTAGAACCCTCTGATTCCAGTATCTACTGATGAACAACATGCATGCTCATACATGATGCTGAACCTAGCATGAGCTGGCTATTCCTTAAAAGAGAAAATGATTTACTTGATTACAAAGTGTTCATCAATTTGAGCAAGAACATACTACACACTTGTAGTAAGAGTTTGAAAATGTGTTTGCCCAAGGCAATCTATCACACATTTTTGTCCAGACTTAAAATTTTGACGCCGGAGTTTTAAAAAGAGGTCCTGACAAAGAAACCATGCAGCAAAACTGGCCTAAGCAGGGATTTATATGGTGATGAGACCACACTTGCTGGGTTTTCTATAGTGCTTGACAATAATTCTCCTCCCTTTCTGGGTCTGGCACTCATGGGGACCCTGTGGTGGGTCCAAAGAAATGGTCTCACACTGAGACCTCTAGTAGTTTACAATGAAAAAATGTCTTCAGCCTGGAGAGCATCCAAAGATAACTGCATAGCCAGTAATATTTTATTTCCTTTATGCGCTCTTGGAACTTCTGCATTAGACTTTGGCAAGGTAACATCACACTTAATTTTGCAACATGCAGTCAAAAACTGCACTACTAAAAAAAATTACGAACAGTTTACAGGTTATGACTATTGTGCCCTACAGTCATCAAAAGTTTTAGAAGTCTTATCCCAACACTGAAAGGCAAGCCAGATAACCAAGCAAACGCTTAGACTGAGGAAAGAGGAAAGGGAGATTTAATTCAAAACTGAAGTCTAGTCACATTTGTGAAATATATACTGAACTGGACAAATACAGTGGTTTGGTTTTTCATTTATTGGGCACATGCTTCATATTATGCCCTTGTAAGGTACAGTTATTTCTGTAGAAAGGTTACTAAGTGAACCTGAAGTTATCATGGTACTACCTGATAATGTGTACTTGATCAAAATCAGTAAAACATTTTCTAGTTATTTAAAATGTAGCTGATATAATACAAAACGTAACGCATCCTGTCTTTGTCAAAGAGAAAGAGCATCTCCATCAGCCTTTCCCTTTAACAGAAGGCTGACAGCTGAAGTCAGCTCCCATCTCACTAAGTACAGAAATCATATTGCCATCGTGTGGTAGTCTAGAGACAGTACAAAATCAGGCAGCTCCACCACTCAATTTCAAAATAGGCATTTCAGTGACAACAAACTATTATGTTATTTCAATATAACTCTGAGGCAGCCCTCCAACAGATACTCCTTAGGTATTCCCAAATATCAGAAATTTTGATTTTACTGAATGTAGGAGGAAACAGTTGAAAGGCATCATGAAGACAGACTCAAGAAGTTTGCTTCCCTCTCTCTAGTTAACTGAGATGCAAAACCAGGAAAGCCATTAAACCTGAGTCCACCTTAGTCATTTCCGTTATTCACCTTGTTACTAATTATTTGTCTGTGTCCTTGTAAGCAGCAGCCTGAATTTCCTCAGTCTGTTCCTTCCTGTTACATTTGTACACTCGGGCCATCCTACTCAGGAGAGAAAGTGCAGCATGCCTCATTTCAGAGTCTGTAGTACAAAAATAAATAATTGTCCCTGCTATGACTCCTCACCACCCCCAGGAAGGATCTGTTGGTCTTATCACATTATCATAATTACAAAGACAGAAAACTAAACTATTTGGATTCCTAACTCCCTTAGTGTCTGAGTAAGCCACTAAACAAGCACTCATGAAAACAGGTCGAAAGACAGGATCACATTATGGCACAGTCTGCAATATAAGCTACACTCACATTTAGTGATACATATGCTTGCAATTACAATCATACATACAAAATCAGCTATGCATTTCATTACCAATATTTATGTCCTGTAAAATAGAAGGTAAGCTCCAGTTGTGATATAATGGAAGTTATATAAATATGCAATATATAATGTAAATTACGGAGTTGCCAAGTATGAATACAATGAATGGCGAATACTTGTTTATAGCTCACAAAGTTCTGTTTAAGATAAATTATGGATGGCAGTTATATGGCAACCATTTCAGCCTTCAATTTTTAAATCACTTTATCATTACCCTAAGGAAACAGTCGTCATTTTTACAATGCTATTACCTCCTCACTGTAGAGTATTAAAACTTCAGCAATCTTTTGCAAAAGAACTTCCTTACAATATATTTGGAAGAATATTTGTGCCTCTTAAGAAATAGTTAAAAGATGTCTAGGACTTACAGATAAACAATATAATGTTGTTGCTCTTACATTAAAACATTTCAGAAAAGCAGTTCTTCCACTGTTAAAAATATTTCTAGGAAAGTCTTAAGACAAAACGGAGTGGGTTTTTTTTTGTTTGTTTTCTATTTAAATAAGCTCTTTCCTAAAGCTCTTCCTAAACTTCCTTGACTGGTAGCTTTTTCAATGTAGTAATATATGTATTAAGACAACAGTGCATGCAAAGTTGCAAATAAAACCATCCTTACAATTCTCAGATTTCAGTAACCAACTGCAGTTCTCACTACATTAGGAATAATATATGATAAAGTAGAAAAATTACTGGTTTCAGTATTTAAAAATAAATAAATATAGACTTAATTGGCACAACAAGCTCCTATTAATGGATTAGGTTTCCAAGCCTACACTCACTAACATAATTAAAGCTAATACCTTTCATTTAGGAAAAAGATCCAGAATGTCTTTTACAATGTACTTAGCAGGATGAAAAATCTGAGTACAGATCTGAAGTTAAATAAGCATAAAATGGTTGGAAGTATGTAACAGTACATCAACAAACATCTTCAAAACCCTACCCACAGTATCTATAGATAGTAACTACATATAAATAATACAGATTTTTTGTTGAAGATAATTGTATTTGAATAGAAAGTTCTGCAAAAGAACAACATACAAAGCAATCTATAAAAGCAGAAAAACTTACAGCTAAATATTACAGAAAAAAAAAATGATGTTTTTCTCACATATTTACTGTTTACAAAATACACTATTTCCCATCTAGATGAAAGTGCAAGTAAATAAACATATTCAGAGTTGTATCAAAAACACTGAGTTTAATAGGACTTTTGATTTATTTTTATTTCCTTGGAAATTCTTCAGCATCCTACATCAGAATACTCTCCTAGATTTTTCCCAGAAGAACGTATTAAACTGCTTTGTTTTTTCTACCCATATTAGTAAGTTGAGGCCCTTTAAAAGCAAGTGAGTTTGAAGTAAAACTAAATAGTAGGTCCAATTTCTACAACAAACTTCAGCCTTGAGACAGACATGAAAATTACATCTTGTCTTAATAAGGCACTCTCATTCCAGTTGTCAGAGATTTGAGCAAGTGTTAGCAAACTGGAACATATTTATTAGTATTAGATCTTTTCTTTACATTTTTACTTTTTGATTTAATGTCTGCACCTGCTAGACACATTTGTTGTAATATTCCAGAAAGGAAGGTATAGGAAAATAGAGAACATCCTGCAAATATCCCCTTTGCTTATAAATTTCCTCCATTTTCTAGAAAGAGAGGGAAAAAAACAAATGTGAAACACATAGGCTGTTCAGCATTATGAAATCTACTCTTTTAGAGCTAGATGTACTTACCAACACCAGCTCACAGTCCAGGTTCACCTACTCCAATTCTGTAGGAATAAAAAGAGAGGAAGCAACTGAGGGACTTCTGATCCCATTTCATCTTCTTTGTTGCATTGGCAAAAGGACTTCGCTGGGCTCTCTCTCATTGAGCAAAACATGTCTTAAGATAGACTCCTGAGGAACTCTACTTGTTATCAAGGATCTCACTTGTTACCTTTGCCAGTGGTATTGTAGTACACGTGTCCATATACCTCCATCATCACTACATTAAGTCCTGCTCCATAACTTCAAATATAAATGCTTCTTTATAAGAAAACAAAGTTTCTTTCTAACAGTGTCTGACGACATAACTTCTTTCTGCATCACAAAGAAATTTCTTGCTCTTTAAAGAAAGAAGAAAACTTCTTCACAACAAAAAAACAATATAGAAAACAGAGCAATAAAATCTGGATTTAAGACCTCATCTATACTGCGCCAAAAATCCAGACGGATGTCCAAGTTCATATTATGAACATAGTTGTAGACTTGATTCCACTTCATGTTTCAGAACCTGCAAATTGTGTCATCCTAAGTGCAAGGTCATTAAAGCATTACCATTTTGGTAGAGAGGTCAGGTAACTGGATACATCTCCACCTCCTCCACAGATGGGTCACTGACTGAAAAAAATGTGATTCTAACAAAAATTAGATCCTTTGGCTGGATGACTACTGGTTTAGCATTAATCCAACTTCAACCACTTTATCAGCATAAGAAGCAGTAACCCATACTCAGCATCACAATAATGGAAAAAAAAAAAAGCATCACAGATATGAAAGGATTATTTTCTTTTTGTTCCTATAAGGCAGTCTGTATATGGTTTAAAGCATTCCAGAAAGATATTAAGAACCAGCCACTTTTGCCAAGATAATGGGTTATACACAGACTTATTTAGAGTTCTGAATCCCACCATTTGCTCACAAAAGAGGCTCCTTCCCCATTCTGTCCACATCTTTCGCATCTGCTAATACTTAACAGAGTATTTAATTTCACTTCTAGTCTCAAAAATAGCAGCAGCCAATGTTTCCATGTTTAATACACAAATCAAAAAACTTTCAGTGTTGTTACCTTCCCATTTAGTCAGGGTTACCTCCCAAAAAATCTCAGTAATTACTCTTGATAGGTAGAATTTTGAGTGCTCAACTGGAATCAGGGTTGTTTGTGCTTGATATTGCACCAGCAGAGCCAGGACTCCTGTAGTGCTCCTGCTTCCCAGAACCCAACTTTTAAATCTGCATGCCAGGCCAAAAGTGCAGAAATAAATGGAGCAGATGATATGAATACTAACATAATTGCTAAACAATCCCAGAGATGTAAGCAACTTACAGAGGATAATCAATTCCTGAACACCATAAGATTTGAAAGGTTGCTTCTATCAGATATTATGGTTTATGCCCTCAAAAAATTGAAGGACTAAACATAAAACAACAGTGGATGCTGCTGAGGGAAAAAGCAGTGAGATAATTAGGGACAGCAACAGGCAACTGTATTTATTTCTCTCATTTCTTGCCAAGCCACATTGCTATATAGCCCTTGCTTCCTTTCAAGAATACCACCATCCCTGGAAGTGGTAACAAAGTCATCCTCCAATTACCTTCTCTATCTAGTATCTAATTTCAGAACCAGGTATCTTCTCTTATCCATATAGGAACTGTCAGCTCTCCTCCAAACCACATTTTCAATGAGAAGACTCTGGAGCCAAATACTTCTGTCTATAACCGCAGACATTCTCCCCATTTAATTTAACTCCAACTTAGGAGATTCCAGTTGGATGTCTAGACAACTACCAGCAATTTAACTAAACAGCTTTCTCATAATTACATTAGAAAAAGTGCATGGCTTTCTGAGATGGCTTAATTATGTGTTAAAAGAGCTGTAAAATAAACTTTCCTAAAGAAAATACTTGGCACGGTTTGTTTTCAACTACTGGTCTGGTGACACATCGTCGTCCTTTTGCCACAAGTACCACAACAGAAAGCACAGTTCCCCCCACTAACCACATTCACCAGATCTTTTCCTAGATGATGTATATAGGGCACAGTAGCTTGAAACAATCACAAAAATCAGGATGTTCAGGAAAACAAACAAACAAACAAACAAACAAAAACAACAAAAAACAAGAAAGCCAGTTATGATTCACAGATAAATTGAAGATTCCAGAGAAGTTTCAAGCATCAGGCAGTAGCAAGTACTAAAGTTTTTTGTTAGAGATATTTTCTTCCCCCCTTAAACATACGCAGCTTCTGAGAGATGTACATCAAGGTAGGTCAGGAAATAAATGATTCTCGAATTTTTTTAAGAAGTTTGAACTAAAAATAATTTTTTTCAGCCAGTTTCTCTCCTCATTCAAAATACTGTTGTGGCAAGAATGCAATAAACTTATTTTGTCAACTAAAATGTAAAGTGTTTTCCAGTTAAATAATAAATAGATATAAAAAAAAACCATACAAAACTTCCATCTCAGACACTCCAGTGGCCAATAACAAAGGAGAGAAACAAGCTTATGGTTTAAGGTCTGGGTTCTGCTGGAAGATTTTGTGCAAGTTAGATGGGTCTCTTTCCATTTTCATCATTAAGCCTCACCTGTAATCAAGCTGCCTTGGAAAGTACACAAAGAACTTTCCATGTAAAGGAAATGTACACAATATATATACACCACCTAGGGAGGTTTGCTGTGATCCAGGAAGCTGCAGAAAGACTGCCAAGGTTTGCGCTATTACTCCCTGCTATTCTACCATCTAGGCACCAAGGATACTGCCAGGGGTGACCACAGAATCAGCAGGCATGACTAGGTGGCTCTGGCAGCAATGGCCAGCCACTCAGTGTTCAGGTGATGTTGTTTTTATTCCAATGAGAGACCCAGAGGGCAAAAAGAAGTAGCAGACAGACTCTGCAGTTCAAGAACTAGTTGCACAGCTGGTGCTTGTAACAGTTTTCTTATGACCATAGGATCCTTTCTGAGGCTTGAGTATTTCTTGGAATAGGTAGTATCCACCTAAGTGAGGCAAAAACATCTCTGCCAACTACTTGGCAAAATTGGAGAGGGTAATGGAGATGTAAGAGATGGCTTCCATTACTAGAGTGCTGCAATGGATGTATACAAGCCCTGTAGGAGGAAGACAGCAAAGAGGGAGAGTTGCCCTTTACATTAAAAGCAACTGGAATCCATGAAGCTCTGCCTTGGGGCAGATGATGCCCCAGCAGAATTTGAGTTGGGATTAGAGTGCAGAATAACACAGGTGACATCATAGTGTCTGCTGCAGAACACCTAATCAGGAAGAAGAAATTCATGAGGCCTTTTCAGAAAACTAAAAGAACCATTTGTAGGCCTTGATCCTCATGGGGGACTTTAATCACTCTGAAACATACCAGAGGGACCAGGCATCAGTCCTTGGGAAGATCATGTAGCAAATAAACCTGAAAGCCATTTTAAGCATGTGAAGGAGAGGATGGATAAATAGACAAACAGGAGCTTTGTGATAAGAACTACAAAGTCCTGAATCAGGGTAGGAATGACCCCACACGCCAGTACAGGATGGGGGCCAACCAGCAAGAAAGCAGCTTTGCAAAGAAGGCCCTGAGGGTGCTGGTGGACATCAATCTGACCACAACACAGCAGTACACACTCTTGATAAAGAAGGCCAACAGCATCTCAGACTACATTAGGACAAATGTTCCTGGTAGGTTTCAGAGACAGGCCCTTCTTTTCTGCTCAGAATTGGTTTAAGGATGAATCTGGAGTATTGGACCCAGGTCTGGGCTCATCGCTGCAAGAAGTGAAGGAACAAGTCCAATGAAGGGTCACAAAGATGATTAAGGCACTGGAGCATCTGACATACGAAGGAGCTGGAGCTGTTTAGCCTGAATAAGAGAATGCTCAAAAGAATCTTATTGTATGTAAATCCTAGAGTGGGAAAAAATAAAAATGAAGCTAGACTTCAGTGGTGCATAATGACTGAACAAGAGACAGTGAGCACAAACTAAAATACCAGAAATTCCTTTTAAACATAAGAAAAACAAACAATCTTATGGTGATGGCAGTCAAGTAGCAGAACATGTAGTCCAGAGAGGTTGCAGTGTCCACTCTTGGTGATTTTCAAACTGAAATTAGACAATGTCCTGAGCAACCTGATCTTATTGGCCTGCTTTGAGCAGAAGGGTTGAACTACATGGTTTCCAGAGATCACTGCAACCTCAACTACTTGATTCAGTTATGGGGGGTGCTAATATCTAAGCCAGTAATGAACTTATGACAGCTTAGTTTTTAAAATATTTTCACATGATCTAGGCAGATGAAATAATGCTGAGTATAATAAAAATGCCAACAATATCTGTAAGACTTCTTCAAGAACCATTCCTTTCAATGAACAGTTTACAAGTAAAATAGTGATTCAAGCCTGTACTTGCTGTTTTGTACAATACTGCTTACATTATAAGCTGTTTCTCCTCAAAAATATTATATTTACATGTATCTCAATGCCGGGGGCTTTTCTTATTCCAAAATATCCCCAGGATAACCTTGTCTTCTTCATGCACAAAAGCTCCCAGGCAAAAATCCCTTTCACTAACACAAGCATACATATTTATGAATATATTGAATATATTTTAATCACCTCTTTAAATTCTACATCCTATAGGGAATATTCATGTTCAAGATTCATTAGTTCATCATATAAACAAGAAAGACATCAATTCAGCTGCAATTAGCTTTTTAACTTTACCTCCTTAGAACTGTCCTTTCAGATAGTCAACTAGCTGCAATCAGCTTCACTAATCACACACAGAAACAGCTTGTGCACTTCTCTTTTCCAAACATCTGCTTTGAGCCTGGCAGATCAAATATCTACACATATGGAAAATTTCAGACATGGGGATACCATGTAGGCCAGGATCATGAACTTTCATCTCTTGTTTCATAGATTCATACAAATCATACAAATTACTGTATGATTCATACAAATTACTGTATGATTCTACTTGCCACATTCTGGCAAACCTTAGCCAAGAGACATTTCTAAGCAGTGTACTTCACAGTCTCATTGTTTCCAATGTGCATGTCAATAATCACCAAAAAAAAACCCAAAACCTCTCATAATTTATTCCGCTGCTTAATCAGACAGAAATTTACTACAGCAGTGTACCTACTACTACAGGCTTTCTTAGGTTTCTTTTAGTATCACCTGCAACATTCACAAGGTTTCCAAACTTGGAATCTGTCTAAAAGGATTTCCCTTGTGATCTCTTCTGCCTTTATTGCAAGTGAAAGTAATCCATTACCTCCTCAACAGTATACCAAAACAGCAAGGATGGTTAGCATATGAAAGGTGGTACAAAGGACCAAGGACATATCCATTCTGTTGCAGCACACAGGTTATATACTTGTAACCAATGACTGCAAGTTTCATCAGAGTGGTTGTGGGCTTTTTGTTGTTTTTGTTTTTGTTTTTTTCCTTGCCATCTGTTTCCATGTTCATCAGAAAAAGCAGTAGTTTCACTTCAGCTCTGCCCTGCTGAGGGCTGAGTTGAATACTACCTGACATCACAGAAGATACTTCACTGTCACAAAGTAATTGCTCACAGCATCTGTCTCTGCAAAGTGACTACTATACTATCACTGTCAGTGGGTTAAATCTGAGGTTACTTTCAAAGTTAGTGATTCCTGCCTTGCTTCAACCTCCTTCCAGTCTACTTCTTTATCTTAACTGTGAACCAATGTTTTTCATCATGAAGCAGTCATGAAATAGATACAGGACTCTACATCAGCATCAGGCTGTTCTCTCAAACCAGCCAGGTTTCCCAGCACCACTGTCACAAGTTGCTAAACTTATACCCATGTTTTTAAATTTTGAGCCTGTACAGCAGTTCCTCTCACAGTCCAGAACAGGTGCAAAGTTTTCAGCTGTTATCTTGCTGGAATACTACTTCATGAAGCATCACCCTGCAGTATTTAAGCTCTTAGAAATGGGGCTGGGAGAATATGAGATTCTTAAAAAACATCAATACTGATCTAGCTGCAGATGACCCTGTTCACTGCAGGGGAGTTGGACTAGATGACCTTTAAAGAGCCCATCCAATTCAAATGATTCCATGATTCTATTAAAAAAAATAGCCAGACAGGCCAGTCATTTCTGTCCAGGTTTTCTTCACCCATCACCACCAGCGGCAGCATTACCTTAACCTGCACCCCACTTCTAAACATTACTGTAAATGAGCACAGCTTAAATGATTCTCAAGCAAGCTATAGAAAATGACTCCCAAGAGTCAGCTTCCACTTCCTTTCAGGTGCTGAGGGAAGGCTTCCTCCTCTTCATGCTCAGAAGAAATCCTATGGGGCTGCTCTACTTGTATGAAGACATTGCCCACAGTAAGTACTTAAGGCTCTCCAATGGAAATCATTGTCACCCTCTCTTCTGCCAAAACAGTCAGAATTTCCTAGGTCTGTAAGCAATCAGCTTTCCCAGAGCTGCTCCTGCAGTTTCTGTACTTGAGACACCACATGCAATCGTTGCTGATGAAGCACAAACAATTTGAAGAGGACAGTCCCATTTAGTGCTGAGTACAAGCAATGTTCTCTCAAGAAGAAGGTGTTGGGTTTTTTTTGTCCTCTCAAAACATATTTCAGACATAGTTAAAGCTATTGATTATTTCTTTTGGAGAGGAAATGCAGGGTAAGGAACTTATTTTGCATGTCAAGACCATCTTAACTGGGGGGAATGTTACCTATAATGTTGCTATTTCTCCATTTACTCATTTTTTTAAATCTGTCTCCAGAAGAGCTGGAACACTATGCAAAAAGCCCCAGTCCAAAAGTTGACTAATTAACCCTTCAAAAGACAAATAAGCCCTTACATTAAGAAGGCCAGCTGTAAAGTGACCCAGTGGACACATCCTTCTCTCAGGAAATGAATGAACTATTTCTCCCTTGCTCTCAGGGAGTTCCTGAATCAACACATACACTGAGGAGCCAGGAGGCAGAACACAGCTGGCTGCTGCAGGAAACACCAAACATGAGGAATGCAGACAGCAGTTTTATTAACATCCAAGTGACACCGAGTACATGAAAAGAAAAAACATTATACATTTCTGAAGTAGGTTATATTCCAAGTAATAACCTACAGCATGGCCTTTCCTGAATCCATAACCTGTTGAAAACAGGACGTGTTCTGGTGAAGTCTGTGTTCACATGAGCCACAGTCCTTGCAGATATCATTAATGTCACTTCAGCCTCAGTTTAACAAGTGCTGCAGTACAGCTGTGTGTATGACAGCACAGCCTTCTCTCATGTCAGCACAAGACATTCGGTTTTGTAAATCAGGCAACAAAACAAGCACTCCAGATAAGCTCTTTCACTGTGTTACTTGCCCATTGTCAACTCAGCCACTTGCCAGGAGCTAGATCTTGGGTATTTCAGTGCTTTGAAGAAGGTTAAAAAGGGAATACATCCATAATTCTTACTATCAGAATAGTGACAAGTTCCACAGGAGACAGCATGAGATAGAAAGGAAGGAAATTACTGCCGGGTTCCTTGGAAAGCTCAAGCCACTGGTGTTTTAATAAGCATCTGTACCTCACTGTCTTCTTTCTCACGTTCATCTGAAAATCCTGTAGCCATCTCCAGTCATCTCTGTTGTTATCATTACACTGACTGTAATATCATAGACATAAGCTTTAAAGCAGTCAGCTGCATGACATCAGCACAGCTGCACAGCCACTCTGATTGCTCAGGGTGATGTAATCTGTCAGTTCACAACCTGTCCTCCCAGACACCATTTTCCCCTACAAGGTATCCCAGCCAGCACTGAATTTATATCCAGGCTATAACGTGTTCAATAGAAACCGTAAAAATCATTTCACTGAAAACATGCTTCAGGCTGTTGTGAGAAACTGAAAAAGAAATAGGGTTTTTTACTTATTCACACTGATAATAGTGCTTTTTTGTGTGAGCCATATGATCAACCTTGACAAGAGCCAGGCACTGTGCCTCCCGAACACAGACCTCTGTGATTGCCTTGTACCTGTATAGTTCCTCTGCCCCATGTTTTGTTCCCATTCCCTCTGAAGTGCTTTCATCTAGCTTGTCTGCTTGCACAGCTGGCTAGTGAGAAAACTCACACTTTTGCACAAGCAGTGCTGAAACTTCTGATAGCTTCAGTGCTCAATGTACATACTAGGCTGCATTTCAGACATCTTTTCAAAACAAATGAATAAACAAATAAGCAATGTGAACAAAACCCAAAAAAAGAGATTTTCACAGCTGTAGAGAAGAAAGGGTTTGTGATTTTTTATTGGAAGGAAGACACTATAGCTATAATGTCTCATATTTGGCACATCCTATCATTTATTCACAAAACCCCAAGCTTTCATTTCATATGTTTATGTCAGTTTCAGTTAAGTAAGGACAATGTCATCTGGCACAATTATCTTGTCATTTTTATGTTTAAATCCACAACTTCATTGGTATATCTTGAGACACTATACCACTGTAAAACAGAACACAACCACAGAAGAGTCAGGTGGCTAAGAGTATAAAAAGGACCACAATCAACATCATCCCTGTAGGATCTAAGTAGAATTTGTATTTTTTTTTCTTTAATGTTTTAGCTGATGTCCCAATTAGTTTCAGAATAGTATGTAAAAGATGTCTTAAAATACAGTCATTCAAAGACAAAGAAAATCTAGTTTGACTTGAAATTTTAGCTGCAAATCAAATGTAACATTTCATTTAACTCTACTGCATACAAAACACTCCTGCAGTACTGGTTTAGGTATGAACAGACGTTTCTAAAAGAACTGTATATGAATTACTTATTCCTTTGTTTACTCAGAATAGGAAACCATCTGTGACAAAAACTTACCTACAGCTCTGGAACAAAGAGATTTTCCAAGATATGCTAAATCCTGAGCAGAAGACTTTAAATAAGAACAAGCTGAAGTTAAATAGAGCATTGAAATCAATGTGACAATCTCCCATCTTGATGATAGCCCCCTTTACCAGATTGCAGCCTAAGGAATAACTGGAAGGATATCTGTTCTTGCCTTGAGTCTCTGCTTCTTTCTTGATTATATTAATTGCTACCCTTTCACTGTTGTAAGAGGATCAGTTGTGAGCTTCACTGATGTCCAGATAAGTAGACTGCTAACGATCACCTTCTTAAATGAGTACTTCAGCAATGCTGCAATATTTAAATACACTCTTGTGCCATTTAGACTGCTGATCCTACTCTCTGGGTTTCCTATCGCCTCTGAATTAATTTATGCAAAGTAGTACCCATTTTACTTGGTCAAAGAAATTCTGTTTTTATCGATTAGATGCTTAAAAAAAAAATTAAGATGTTACTAAGGCCATCTCCACTGACAGATTTGATTACTCCTACAAACAACTCCAGAATTGAAGTTCCCCAATGATTGTGTTGGGAGACTAAGTCAATACATTATCTGTGGGTCAACTATTTTTCTAACTCTGAAGCTTTCTCTAAGACAGAGGAGACTCTTTGCTTGTACCAGTCTAAGAGAAAATAAAGCTATGATGGCCTATTTAATCGTAATTCTTTTAATCAGAAGACATAGTCAGGTACTGAAGCAAGTGTTCAGCATTTACTTTTGATTGTGTTAGAATCATTAACTTCTGTAAACCAAATACCTGGACACGTGCACTGTAAACACTACAAACCATACAGTGAAGTGGAACAGATCACATTGTGGTGGTGTTGTTTTTTTAAAAGCAACTTTAAAGAAAGTCTTACAGGCCTGGCACTACTCTCAAACAGAGAATAACCTTAGCTATTCCCACAATAACAGTTCTCTCCACTGTTTCTAAAAGATCATTGCACACCAGAGAAAAGTCTGCTCTGCTGCCTAAGAATCAGGCTGCTCTCAGGAGCTACTGCTGAGTGTCCTTGAGGTCACTCAAACCTTTGCTGCTTCCTCACCAGCAGTCACTGAAACAGCAATAGCTCAGGGACTGTCTAGACTGACTGTCACAGATTCCCATCACCACTCTCTGATGAGCACACTTGCTCTAAGGCACAAGAGTCTTTCTCATCCTACAGTCTTTTAAGCCAGTTTAACAACTACTTAAAGAAATCAAGTCCTATTTTAATCATCACGAATAGCACTACTAGCCCACAGATGGGACCCAGCATCACTGTTTAATACAGATCCCTCAGTCCCCCCTCCTCCCAACCCCAACAGAAAGAAGAGCTCAGGAGAGCGACATACATCAATAATGTGATATAAAATCAGATGAGAGAAGTGACACAAAGTGACTAATTTTGCTTTCTCCTTCTAAGTGAAGTTTAATTAAAGCCTTTTGGGTGTCTGAATTTGATGCACTTGTCAGCTTCTACAGCTCCAGCTTGCGTCAAAGTTTGGACACATCCTGATGATTCCCCACCCATCATCCTCAATTACAAGAAAAAAGAATCTTCTAATTATATAGCATACACCTTTCAATCTGTCATTCAACCTGCATCCAGGTACAGAGAACTTACAGTCAGAATACCCATCAACAAATAATTATAACTTGGTCAGCAATGCGCACCACAGGTCCCCATGGTTCCATCCTGGTTACCGTTGCATTAATGGGGTGAAGGAAAAACAATACAGTCCTGAATGAGAGAGTGAGATATCCTGCAAGTTCAGCACCTGTTAAACATTGGTTCATAAATAAATAAATAAATAAATAAGAGTAAGCAAACCTGTTGCACACACTTTTATGCCAAGGTGTAATTTTGAGCTTACGAGTGAGCATAATTTCTTAAAGGAATACTTGGCTGCGAGTGGGAAAAGCACACCCACGTAAGGTGAATAACCCAGAAGAATAGTGCCCACAGAAAATAATGCAGGTGGACAGTATATTATGTATGACTTATCTGGATGGCACGCAGACAACCAGTAAATAAAGAAAGGCTCACCCAGGACTCCACAGGGGAGGGATCTCCAACAAAAGACCCTTCTCCAGTGGTGGTCAGCCCCTAAAAGGGTCTAGGAGAGGTGGAGCCAGACTCCTCCCCTGCTGGTAACACAGGTACATTGCCTTCACCTATGCCCCTGTGGCTGACTCAGTGCTCGCCTCAGGTGATCAATCAGTGGTTCAGGCCATGATTCAACGGTTCCCATACAACCTGATACACACTTTTTTGAGGTTTCTGCTAACACACTACAAAACTTCACTCCTTTTCAGTTCTCAGCTGTGAGTTGGTCCCAGTCTCAACACACACTGCATTAACTCATACCTTCTGATTTCTCTGCACGAATGACATTTCAATGTTTCATCTCTGTGAGAAGTTATAAACGCATTCATGCATCATGTCCTCCAATTCCAGGCAAAACGCATAGGAAATCTCTCAGCAGCATGCGGAGCAGCTCTGGTTCAGGTGTCTCAGACTGAACCCGTCCTGCAGAATGAAAGGGTTTGTAACACCCCCAGGCTTCCCAGAGACAGGAAAAGTTTCAGTCAGCTTAGAAGTCAAAACAGCTGTCTGGTTTACCTTGGCTTCCCCTGCCACCAAGAAGCAGAAATTAACTCAGCCATGCAGGAACCTTCTTGCATGATTTTGCTGTTCATCTCAGAACATACTCAGCTGTTGCTATTAGAAGGAGCATGCTCAGGATCTAGTGCTCACCCATACAGAACTGCGGGCACAGACTACAGAAGCTCAGTGCAGTGCCTGGGCAATTTCTTACAGCAAGCACAGCACGCCTTTCACTGTCCTTTTGCTCATTTTCTGATTACATAGGTGTGTCCAGGATATTATATGAAGGAAAGCGATGTAAACCAGTTACTTACTCGGTCTCTTGTGCAGCTGGTGCCCCTGGATGTCCCTGGTGCGGCCACCCCAGCAGCCAGGCCACAAGGCCCTGCAGCGCTTCTCTATAGGCGCTCTCCTTAGAGTAAACACCAGAGGGCAACAGATGCCCTCTCAATAGGCAAAGGGAGCCTCATAGGCTCGGTCCCTTTTCACGTCTCTAAGAAAAGCAAGACCCTTCTTGGCTTCAAGTTCTAGTGCGAGTCCCGTGCGAAGCAGATGCATACTCTACCAGGCAAACACAGCAGCATGAGCAAATGACTGCTTCTTGCATGCCAGCTGCCTTCCCTGGCCTTTATTCCTCTTTCCCTGCCACTCCTCTGTCCCACTGAAGGGCCATACTTACCTTTTGATGACATGAATATAATCATAGAATCACATAAACAAATACACCACACTAAGATTATGATTTTTCCCCTACAATATTACCAATCTATAACTGGAAATATTAGTTCTAGTAGAAGATTAGATTAGATTTTGATGAGTTGCACTCCAATATTTTAACAACTGATTGAGGAGAGAGGGGGACTTGGGCTTGTTTCCATGCAGGAGTCTTCTAACGCTAGTGAATAATCTCATATATTCACAATTTCCAATAGACAGATTTATTCTGACATGATCTTTCAGAGATAAGGGGAATAGTTTTGCATCCAGTGGAGGGCCACAGAATTATCCAAGGAGTGTAACACCTCCTTGTAAAGGACAGACTGAGAGCTGAGGCTGTTCAATCTGGAGAAAGCTCCAACGTGACCTGATAGCAGCCTTTCAGTGTCTAAAGGGAAGCTGTAAGAAAGAAGGGGACAGACTCTTCAGCAGGGTCTGTGGTGATAGGACAAGAGGATACGGTTTCAAACTAAGAGAGGGGAGATTTAGACTGTATATAAGGAAGAAGAATTTACAGTAAGAGTTTGAGGCGCTGGAACAGGCTACCCAGAGAGGTGGTGGGTGCCCCATCCCTGGAGTCACTCAAGTTCAGGCTGGACGGGGTTCTGAGCACCTGATCTCACTGTAGGTGTCCCTGTTCATTGCAGGGAAGTTGGACTAGTTGACCTTTAAAGGTCCTTTCCAACTCACATGTTTCTATGACTCTGTGAAACACATAGCAGTCTGCTAACCCTCTCAAAGGCAATGGAGAGATTAACTCAGCTTAGACTCTGCTATGAAGATGTGTCATTCCAGTAAGGCTCAAAATGTTACTGGGTGTTCATTACATGAATGTTTCCCAGTGGAGGGATGAGGCAAGCATCCAAGGTGATAGAGGAACCACACCGTGATCTTATAAGCAAAGGCTGCACATGACAGAAACAAGGTTTCAAATTTAGTTTGTCTTAAGCATTGTATTGTTTAACTTCACAGATAAGTGTTTCTAATAGAATATTTTTGTAATATATTTGCTACTAAACATTATAGGTATGGATGAAACTGACCAGGATCTTAGTGTTTCCAACAGCGTGCTCCATTACATAGCCAGACTTCATACTAGCCCAGAAAACACTCATCAGAGAAGCTCAATTTCTACATTTTGGTGTTAAATGCTTATATAACAGGAATGACAGTCATATTTGTGCTGGAATTCTGTCTCTATACAGGGAAAGGAGACAAGCATAGGTTGTCAGCACCATCCAAAAGCAAAGGGGTTCAGCGATCAGCCCAGGTTGTGCTGCTTTATATGCCTTGCATACAGGTAGTGGTATTAAAAGGAAAGAGAACACAATTAAAACAGTCGCACAACTGCCCTCTCCCATCCCCTGGAGTTTTGTTTATCATTTTTCCGTTTCTCCTTCTCCTCTAAAGTAGTCTTGGAACAGAAGCCTGAAATGATCTTTTAGTAATTCCATTTCCTTCCTCTGGTTTCTCTAATCCCCATCATATTTGCTGATGTTGAATGCAAAAGTTACTCCTAAACTAATAGTGGTAGAAAGCTTGTAACAGAATCAATAAGAACATAGATTCTTGTGCAAATCCATTGTTTTCCTAACCCAAAATTCCAAGTTTCTGCACATTGTACATACAGTCTTGCATTTATTTTTTTTTACAAAGCCCATCTGCACATAAAGGAGCACAGATAGGAAATAACAGAGGAGGGAGCTCAAATAATTCCCTACTCCAACAAATCCCAAGCACATCACAGGAGCTAGCATCCCATCAAAAACCTGTCTGCAGAAGTCCACAGGAGTGCAGATGGACAATAGCAAGTGGGAACCCAAATTAGAGACACAAAGGAAAGGAAATGCAGTCCCAAACATTCCCAGGGCTGCCTTAGGAAAGCTAGACCATCTGCAAGGATGAGAGCACAGGAGGACAGGGTAATGGTGGGACTAGGAAAGTCCTAGTTGTTGGTGAGGCCATAGGGTCTGAAGGTTGACTGGGGGAGACCTTTGTGTGCCTGTACCTCTTATGACAAGACTATGAGGGCTCAACTTTTGGAGGGGTCCACATTATACATATTGTATGCATACAAAATTAATTATAACTAGCAACTAACCATACAGTTTACTTTGAAGACTTTGGTTTCAAGCACAAAGTGTTGAAAATAAATATAACCCTACATTTTTCTTGCGTAGGAGAGGAATAAGCAGAAACAATGCTATACTTAAATGTAATCATAATTAATAATTACAGTAGTTAGCAATATGTACTAGTGATAACTAGAAATGATAAGTACTGATTAATAGATATTTATTTTTGATACATCATATAATTAATATACATCATATAATTATATGATATATAATTAATGGTGTTTTTATATGTACCTATCTCTATATAAGCAGACAGAGATGCATTTAATTATATATTATTATCTCACAGTAAGACCTTCATCCTGATCAGCCAGAGAACAGGATGAGGCCACTGGTACCATTTGTGTGTTTGCCTGTGTTGATCCATGTGACCAGGTATGTGTCCACTGGGAGCACATGCTCAGCACATGGAGGCACAGAGCTGCCATGTCTCCCTGTTGTTGAGTTACTGGATACAACTACCCCAACATACATGGTATATCTGGAATTCACTATGTATTCTACATGTTCTTAAAAGCATCCACTCTGTAAATTACTAGTCAGGATGACATCTGGGAGGACAGCCTAACCAACTTGGATGGCCACAATCAATGTATTGATCAAGAAGGTTGACTTCAGTTGCCTTCCGTTTCGGCCAAATGACTGACTACTCCCAGCTTAACCAAGGGAATTTTCTGCTACTCACTGCCCACACATCCCACAAGGAGTTAAGACACTGCAGGATTATATTTCTTCCCATGCCCTTTCCAAGAGTGTGAAGACAGACCTCAACTCTTTTCAACCCAAAGCAGAACAAAGTCTCACTTGCACACACTCCGTTCATTCATTTTTTCAACATCGGAGTGGAAATAGAATTTCCAATCTGCAAACCAGGGAAGTAATATAACTTAGTTCTTTACCAATAGTCAGAGAAGTGTAAAAAAACACCAGTTATCTTAAGCATAGAGGGGAAATATGACTAAGAAACATTTCATTATATGAGGGAGGGAAGAAATATTCTATGCTGATGTTTTCTTTTCAGGTAGCACACTGTGATCATAAGAAAAATCACTGGTAAGATTTTAAGGAATCAAATACAGTTATTTTCCTTTCCCTTGATTTTGAAGAGATTAAACAATGCAAACTCTGTTTATGCTTTGCTATTACCAACTCTTCCCCATGTGATGCAGCTGGTATGGCACTTGTCAAGTCAGACACTACCATTCATGTATTGGGACCTTGACAAGTAAAAATACTTCACAGCTGCTCAGAAATCCAACAGGAAAATTAAGAAATCTAGTTGACCATTTTTCACTTTTCCTCTGAAGATGATACAGGGAGAACATACAAACTACATCCACCTAATGGGTACTAGTCAGTCACCTGCATTTAATGGCTTCTCTTTCTTGAATGCAGATTGTCTAAGACAAACTCTGTACTTTTAGACTACAAACAGGAAAAACTCACCAGTTGTCTTTTGAGGTAATAAATATTTATTTGCCTGGCTTTCATCCACTGGCCAGATTTATTCCTGTCTTTCATCAGGAGCAAGAAACAGAGATTACGGTAAACTTTCAGCAACTATTAAAAGGTTTTAAAGTGAACAACAGAATGGAAAATTCTGTCGTAGGAGAAAAAAAATCACCTTTAAACAGAAAAGAGAAAGTGGGATATTGTTTTTTAGCAAAGAGATCTGATTCCAATGCAGATGCCACCAACAACAGCTAGAGATAGATTTCCTAGATACAGCTCCAAGTCTAAGAAAGAGAATGCTTTCCCAGCTCAACTGATCCTCTAGATCTTCAGAAAAAAGCATCAAATGGCTATTCTTGGTCTGTGTGTTATTTTACACATTAAATAGCTGACTTCTAAGTTTCTCTCTTTCCAGGAGTCAGGAGAAGCAGCTGCAAGTCTATGCTGTAAGAAATGCTGACAAGCTTGAGCACCATTTTAAACTTGTAGGAAGCTTTCAGATGGAATGTGACCAGTTTGCATGAAGGTATCCACATCTCTTCAAGGAAATTTACAAGATGGAAGCTATAGTATAGACCAGACTGAGTAACAGTCATATGCCAAGGCAAGACTATGCTTTCACATGAAGGAAAAAAAACAGAAAAAGCGGAAGACTGATGTACCATGGAAGACACCAATCAGCAACTCCTCGGGCCAAGTCAGACAAGGGGGCTGGAGGAAAATAATGAGAAAAAAGAAAAATCTTGCTGGGTTGATGAAATGTCATCTCTTGACTCCGATTCAAGCCTCACAGAGCTAAGCTCACGTAGACAAGTGACAAGTCCCTCTCCGCTGTCTCAAAAGAACAGCACTATCCAGAATAAAAACCATTAAGACAGTAGTAAGGAGCTGAATTTGCTCTGCAAAACTCTAGTCTTCAGATGCACAAAAAGAAAATTTACACGCTTACCCCTTGAAAGATTTATATGCGTATATATATAAATGTATGCTAATCTATTCAAGTCACAATACACACACCTGGAACTACAAGCAGACTCACGATCACTGTTTTGTTGTTTTCATGTGTTACAGTGAATTTAAGAAGACAGGCAAAGAAGTGGGTTCACTCTAAAATGGAGACTATTTCAAAAATGCTCAATTTAAGGCTGACGACTTGCATGAAAGGCCACTAATACTCAATCCAGAGCACTGCCTATTAAGTTTTGAACAATTGGAAGTAGAGATTTTAGTTACTGGAAGTAAGCCAGAAAAAGATTTGGCATCAAACATTGCAAGAAGCATCAAAGCAAAAGAGCCAAATTTTCCAGAGGTCACAGAATCTATTTTTATCAAAATCCACAAGATCTAAGCAAATAATATTCAAATCTTGCACATTTGAAACAAATATTAAAGGAGTTTAACTACAGATGTGTGTAGAACAGGATGTTTTGGATAAGATCTGTCCCTCAGATTTCTTTCCAGAATGACTGCTTCAGCGAAGATGCTGCCTGCTTCAACTTTTTACCTTCTTTCTCTCTCCCAGCTGAAAAGCATGACTACCCAGCCACAAGTTCATTCCTGAATCCAGAAGGATCACTCTCCTACCAAAGGATCACTCTCCTACCAGTTCAAATGTAATACATCTGCATAGAGCAACACAGCCACACCTACACAGGATCATTTGAGCATCACACAGTTGAGTTCAATTATTTTAGGTGGCTTTTCTCTCCATGATGCATCAAACAGTTACTGTTGTGCCTCAGCAACACCAGTGAAAATGACATAGGCAGCTTTTGGCTAAATGAGAAGCCAATTCATGCTGGTAGTGTGACATAAGGCCTAAAGAAACAAGATCAGTTGAATTTAACCACCGGGCTGCTACAAAAGTAAGGACAACTTCATGAAAGTGAAAGAGAAACAGTGCAAGAAGGACTAGCAGACACTTCATGCAGTCATCTTCATCCAGATTTGGCAGGTTCTAAAAGCCATAGAGCACCTATGCAAGAAGCACAGGCTGACTGTGCTTCTCTGGAGAGGGATCCTTGCTCTGGTTGACTGTAGGGGCACAGCACTAAACTGAATGCATCCTGGAATTACTGTAGAAAATCAGGCAGTCCATTGGCCCAAATTCTTGTATCTTTCTTGAACAGCTTAATAGTTAGTCCAATAAGAACTCCCACAACAATCTCTTACAGCCTATTACTTCCAGTGGGAAATAGAACATCTGTAAGACTTGAGATTTCCCAAGGAGCAGGGCCTAAATCCTTGAACTGCATAGTCCTGGAGAGATATTGGTCTGAACAGGGTCCCAACACAGGGCCAAAGCCCTCTAGGAAATACACCAAACCCAGCAAACATGTAGCAGTGGACAACAGACACACCTGCTCTAGGGACAGTCCCATTATTTGTACATCATCTTGCACCAGCTGTGTGTTTACCAATATTAATAAAGAATATAAATTTGTTAGTGTCCAACTATTGGCCTACCAAAGCCCGTTCATAAGTTTGGAAATCCCTTCGGAAGGTTAGCCATTTCAAAACTACAGTTTTGTATGTTCTCTAGTTTTTTAAAGATTTCACAGCCCTCAGAGGAGAATCAAAACTTTAGTTTATGGTTTCTTCAGGTAATTTCCAAAACTGACAGTGAAAGATGTTTGTGTTCTAGAGTAAAATGCTCAAACCTCGGCTTCAGATATGGAAGACAACAGTTAGCCAAGTAGCTCAGTACGTTCCATGAGTAGTGCATCTAAATTCAACTCTACAATAAAAAGCAAGAAGAGGTTAACACACAATTAACAGTGGCTGTATTTCTGACAAGAACAACCCTTCTATATGGCTTAAAGATACTGACTCCTAAGCTAATTTCAGGGGCTAGCACTCAGAGATATAAGATGCTAACTTCAACCTTCTTTGCCATTCAAGTAAAGTAAATATACTCAATAGACAAACAAACAACAACAACAAAAAAAAACCCACAGATGTTATTCCAGTGAACAGCCATATCAGTCATTTTCAGGGCAAAAAAATATTTTAACTTGCATTTCACGCACTTCAAAAACACACTGTACAAAGTGCAAACAGTGCTTATTTTAAAATTTTGTATTTTAAAACGGTGGTTATGACAGTGAAGTTTTCACCACTAACTCTATCATTCATTATGTATAGTTACCACAGTGGTAATTGCAGGGAGTTGTTTTTCAGGACTAGCAAGCAGGCTAATTTATTGGCATATCGGAAATAGCATATTTTTCATAGTTATAACCAGAAGGAGCCCAAATGGAAGATGAGCATCATCAGGTGGGAGGCTAGGGATACAGAATAGAAACATGAAAACTAGCATTAAATTTATTCTTCCTTGACTATTAATACAACCTGTTTACAAGAAAACCTCATCATCTTAGTGTGTCTCACTGTCACTGACCATTGACCTATATCTGCCCTCTTTCACTCCCTTGCCTTCCAAGTTTTATTTAAAGCTATCCAAGGGGCATAACCAACAAGAAAGATATAGTGGTAGAGGTACTTTTCCACAAGAAAGGCACAAGCAGTATCCAGAATGTACTGGTAGTTACAATATAATGGAGTAAGTCTGCTGATAGCCAGGCTCTACTTGGACCTGAGGATGACAAACCCCCAAGAGACAGCAATGTATTCATGCTTAATTGCAACTAGTATACCTCAAAACATCATTAACATCACAATTATTGACAGGATTTACTAGACACACATAAATCGGTCTGAATTTCTGAGTCACCATAGTGACTTATACCACAGTGTAAGTTCTTCCAGTGCACTAGGTTCAAAACAGACTAAAAATGATGATGCCTTCAGTATATGTATCCCTATGGCAGACAAACCTCACATTTGCTCCCACACATGTATACAGACAGGAAGTTAAATATGCAATTATCTAATTTGCAAGTGTGACACATGTGCACACATCTGAGGACACACCCTACCAAGATCCTTCTTGCATTTCCCCAACTTTAATTCTGTTTCTTTCCTCCCACAGACACTCATTCTACTTGCCAAATAAAATTCTGGAAAAAAAATAACAAGTTACTAGCATTGGTCACACCGGTTGTTTGCAAAGCAAGATGTTTTTTACTCAATTAGTGCTTTATGTAGGCTCATTAAAAAAATGGTAACAGGAAGAACAAAGTAAAAGTCAACCTTTTTTCTGGAAGTCAATTACTCAGAGAAGGAAAAAACGCAAAACAGTGTTTAAGAGTAGGAAAAGCAATCCATGGAATTAGCCCGTTCAATAATAATGTTTTACTACTATTGCCTATTTTAGATCATGACGGTACTGTTGGAAAAAGAAAAAGAAAAAGAAAAAAAGAGATGACTACATTGTTTCCTAAGTCACATTTGTGATACATGATAAAATATGACGATGAAAATTATAAAAAGAAAATTGACGGGGGAGGGGTGCTACCTGCAGAGTAACATAGAGAAATATTAAATACATGTATTATAGCAGCCTATCAGACAGTTTAGCTTTAAGCTACTCTAATGATTGCCAGAGACTGTAACTGGCATTCACTCAGATTAACATAAATGCTGAAGTAACACTAATTTGAAACAAGTTGCTTTCAACAAGTTGGCCAAGGGTTAGAGCCAAAGCGCAGAGGATTAAAAGAATGGAAGAAAGGTAAAAATGCCTGTTAAGTTTCATAGAAGGATTAGTACAACACAACAATAAAAACATCATGAGAACTTAAGCTTTTCTCCCCAAACACTTATCATTACAAAGAGTAACTGTTTTAATTTCCACTGCCGTGGCTAATCTTGAGAGTTCAGAGACTTCCACAAGACAATTCTGGGTAGCCATCATCTCTGAAAGCATGCACAAGGTCAAACTATGAATGTCTCAAACCAAGGTTACACTCAAACTCCTTGTTTCATGAACATGGTTCTCTAAAAGGAAACCCCCCTCTGAAATAGCTGTAAAATAGTTCTCTGATGCATAGGAAGTTCCACGCAAATCTGCGTAGGAACTTCTTCACAGTGAGGGTGACAGAGCACTGGCACAGGCTGCTCAGAGAGATTATGGAGTCTCTTTCTCTGGAGGCGTTCAAGACCTACCTGGACCCGTCGTTCAAGACCTGTGCAATCTGGTCTAGGGAGCTGCTTTGACAGGGGAGGTTTGACTAGATGATCTCTAGAGGTCCCTTCCGACCCCTACAATTCTGTGATTCTGTGATTCTGTTGTTTCAGTCATTCTATAACAGCTAAACAAACCCCATCAAGTGAGTATCATCACACAGACTGCAAGGTGAAAAGAATGCGTCCCACTCTTTTCACTCAGAAGTTATAGCACTGGGTCTTTAAAGGAACAACGGCCTTAAACGTTCTCAGTTCTGTTCTAGACAGCACCTGTTTTCAATATCTGCTTCCTGGAACAGGATAACTGTCATATTTTCCAATTGGATTTAAATTCTTACAGAGCACTATCCAGCCTGACTTTGAATGTCTCCACCACATCCATCACCTCCCTGGGCAATCTGTTCCAGTGCTTCCCTATCCTTACTGTAAAAAAATGTTTCTTCTATCTTATCTAAATCTCTCATCCTTTAGTTTGAAACCAGTTCTCCTTGTCCTATCACAACACCACTTGGTGTTCACAGGAACAGGCCAAGGCCAGGCAAGGACAGCAGTTCACAGGTCAGGGTCAGTGGCATCCATAGCCAGGCACGGACGCAACAAACTGGTGCTGCTATGGAGTTGTGCAAGCAAGAAGTGAGGGCATTGGGCCAAGTTGAAATGGGGCTCTTTGGCCATTGCATGGAGGTGGCCCCAGGTGAATCCGGCCTAGGCCATTAGTGCCTTCAGGGCTCCAGCAAGAACTGTTTACATGAACTAAATTCTTTTGGATAAGGGAACTGTAGTCCTGCAGCATGGGGCCCCTTTCAGAGGCTGAAGGCGTTTTAAAGTAGCTGATATAAATGCCATTTTCCAAGTTCCTTTTCAGTTTCTGGGAAGTTAGTAATACCTTTTTCTTCTCCCTTTTCCTGTGTTTTTATTTCAAGGTAGAGATTAAGCAAATAATGCTAAACTTAGACGGCAATTTTTACAGAAGGATTAATTTTTATTTAAACATGACACTGCCTGGATACCTTTCTAACACCTTAGCTTTCATTAGGCAGTATAAAGACTGTATGAATATCCACTCCGCTTACAATGCTCACTGGAAACTCATTTATTCCTGAGAATTAATGCCTTTATGCCAAGACTCAGGGCTTTACCATGAAGGTCACAGAAGCCTCACCCCAATTGTGGCATTTTAACTGTACTTCTTAGTTCCTTTTAATCACAATACTAAACCAAATCACTGGTTTTCCTTTCTGTCTATCAAATATATATTTAGCAATAGGTTTTCTCAGCTAGGTTTGACTGGCCTATACTTATCTTTCCAAATAAAAGCCTCCTTCAGGCAGTTCAAAATCTTGAAGTTTAGGATATGCCAAAGAAAGGAAGAAATCATAGGTTCTAAGTATTATGTGACAAGAGCAGTAAGAATCATTACAGATATTTCATACAGTCCAGCTGGAAAGACAGCAGCCACAGTACTTTCTACCACATGGCTATTTCAAGACAGCAGATGCTTGGCTGTACTGTACTGGCTCCAAAAACCAGATTCAAAAAAGAACCCCTAGAGCAGCTTTTGTCTTCTTTCCTCCCAGCGATCAACCCTGCAACACAAAGATTTAGGGGCAACCAGAAAGTTACCTATGATGTCCTGCACAAACGTCAAACAACCCTGGGATAGTACTACTTTTACAATTTGGCATTTAAAAACAAACAAACACACCTGGCAGAGCGGATTTCCTTTAAGAAAAGATTAAAGAGGACTGACCCAGCCTAAAGAAAGTGCACTGAAAGGCCCAGGTGACATGATGAATGAGTCTATAAAAAGGCTGCAGACAAGTGGCAGAAGGGTAAAGTCCTTTCATGACTTCTGGGTAGGATGGGAAGGAATTAAAGAAGTCTCCTCTGGAAAAAGACTGCAGTGTTGTTAATTAAATATGCAGAAAACAAAGGTACGGAGGTACTGTGAGAGAACAGAAAAAAACCTACCTTTATAAAAAAGAGGACGTTGGTGGGTTGTGGAGGTACATCCAAAGCTCTGTGTGGGGTGGGAAAATCATAGAATGGTTTAGGTTGGAGGGGATCTTAATGATCATTGAGTCCCAGCCCCGTGCCATGGTGCCAGGGCTGCCACCAACCAGGTCGGGCTCCCCAGGGCCTCATCCAACTCGGCCTCGAGCACCTCCAGGGATGAGGCACCCACAACCTCTCTAGGCAGCCTCTGCCAGAGGCTCATGTCCTCCTGAGTAAAGAATTTCTTCCTAATATTTAACCTAAGTTTTCCCTCTTTTACTTGAAAGCCTTGTCCTATCACTGTCATACCACATAAAAAATCATTCTCCCACTTGTTTATAAGCTCCTTTCAAGTACATGAACACCTCAGTGAGGTTTCCCTGGAGCCTTCTCTTCTCCAGTCTGAACAAGCTCATCTTCCTCAGCCTTCCTTCATAGGAGAGGTGTTCCAACCACGCCTGATCATTCTCATGTCCTTCCTCTGAACTCATTCCAGCAGCTCCATATCTTTCTTATGCTTGTCCGGGCCTAGATACAGTAAAAAATGAAGAAAATGAATGTAGAACTAAGACTGCAATGAGTGTGTACTTAGGAGAGACTAAGATGTGAGGAGAAGGGTGGACAATCTTCTGTTGTCTTGACTAGAAAAGAAATCCCACTGTATACCTCTCTCTCTGAAGGAAAGTACCATCACGCTAGTGGGGTTGGCAGTCTTTTACTGAAACCAATGAAAAAATTGCCCTTCAAAGCTTCAGAAATGCTTTTCACCACAAAAATAAAACCTGTTACATGGATTATTTCCTCTATCAACAGAATTTGATTAATGAGGGCATTACTTCCTGGATTTTAAGGTGGCAGTCCAGCAAGCAATCTAAGCCTGAAGAAAAGTGGCCCTTGACTTTGTTTTGTTTGTACTGGAACTTATTGTTGCATATAACTATTTTTTGTTAATTTTAAACATTTTTTTCCATACTCGAGAACTGTCTAAAATAACATTTGTTTTTATGACACAGAGTTTTTCCACTTGCATCAAATTGTAATGAAAAAATGAGTTAAACATATTTTTAAGGTAAAAATCATAAAAACACTAACTTGATAGGTATGGTAATTAACTGGGGAACTCAAACTCATTCTACAGCGACTTGTTAAGTACTTGTACTCATATGTACCACTGTCTCCCCTCTGCGAGAAAACTGGCGCATTTAACATCTCAGCATCTACTGAGGCCATGAAAATCTTGGCAAAATGCATTTGTGAAGTACCTTCTTTACAGAAACGTCAGTTATTTTCTCTCAGAGAAACATGTTCAGTTCCTTGACCGTCTTATGAGTACTGCAACATATTTTATGTGCATTGTTTTTATCTAATGCCAAACTAAAAGATTGTTTTCCCCTGTGCTGTTGAGCCAGTGAGCTGTAGAGTATTTCTATTGCTACTGACTCAGAGAAAGACTGCTACAGCAGAGAACTGAGCTTTGAAGACAAATACTCTCTAGTCAGGCAACAGTTAGTCTGACATTCAAATTCACAGTTGCTACTAAATATACTCAAATTCTTGGGAGAAGAAACAGCATTCACATATATTATTCCTGCACAGCAGATAGCATAAATTTAACTTAAAACCTCACCAAATGCTTTATTTCTTGTTGAGTAAGGCTGCAGTCAGATTTGAAGCTATTTTCTTGACACACAAAAAGAAGTGAAGTTTGCAAGGACTTTTTATTTGGCATTGTGACTGGGTCCATTGGGCACTGGTGAGGAAGGCAATACAACTTGCATATCTGCTAACTCAAAATATACGCTTACTGTTCATTTATTCAGTGGTTCAATGCTGCCTGTTCTGGAATCTAACCATTACTGAGCTGACAGTAATGAAGTTGAATATAATTGCCTCCACAGCCTATCCCTCAGAAGTGTGAGAAGATGCACAGCACTGTGGGGACAAGATGGGAATTGTGCCTTTCACCCCCCCCTTGAACTTTACTTCATACCTATTTACACTGAATTTTATCATTTTATCAGTTTTTCAGTACCACAAGACTCTAAGGCAACTCTTCACTCTCCTTTACTTACTACACCCTCAACACCATGCTATGAGCAGCAAAACAATTAAAAATGTAACTGTTTTATAGAGCTGTTACTGGTCAATAGTCTGAGTATCAAACTACTTAATGTCAAGTATGTTCAAGCATTATTAAACAGCTCTGGACTCCTGACCAGTATGTTGAAGTATAATAAATGCTCTGCTGTCTTCAATTTGCACTGGAAGTTGAAGGTTTCTACATAAATAAAAGTATAAAAAAGCTGTGACACAAGAGCTTATTTCAGGTTTCTTTCAGATAAAAAAGGAAGACTGCATTCTAGATGCTGATTTTTGTTTTTTCTCTCTAATCAGAGCACTCCCTTCTTGTGTTTATCATCAAGGGATAAAGAAAGCCATACAAAAAGTTGTTGCTCGTGTACTGACTTTTCCAAAATAAGTTTTGTAAGCCTGCTGATGTGTGGTTATCAGATCACTGTGCAGCTGGCATTTTTTCCTGTTTTAAAAAAACACTGAGACAAGAAAACTGGATTTTTAAACATTTTCAGTCTGTAACAATAAATTAATAATTTAAAACCAAAATGAATGCAAAGCTAACATCCAACAGTTCAGTCTTGAGAGGATGGAACCTGCTCAAGAGAGCACTTGAAACAGGTGCCTGTGAAAACAAGAATTTTGCCTTTCCATCACAGGAAAACTTACATGTGGCAATGTTCATCATTAATGAATTGAACTCATTCAAGTTACCTGATTCTCACAGAGGAAATAGTTCTTGTATCTCAGCCTGATTTGTTTAGCCTTCACTGTTGTGCAGTAAGCTTTACATTAACAAGCAGCTCTTTGACCACAAAATAGTGGCAAACCAATGACAGATGTTTTCATTCAGGTGTACAGAATGCTTTGAAAAGGATTTATTAAGCAATGTGAAGGCAATGCAGTTTCATGGACACTTCAATTGCAAGATAAATGTACATTACTTCTAGTGTGTATCTAGAGATATTAATGACATCTCCTCTACATAATCTGTTGCAAGTAACTAATAATGAATGTTAGGACAGTGATACTTGTTTAAAAGCATAATATATTATAGTATCAAAGACATTCTCATGAATACTCTGACATAGTACTGGCAAAATTGCAGTTGAAATTGAAGGTAATAGTAACACTCCAGAATAAATGGTGTATATAAAAGGAGGCATGATTAGTTGGGGAAGTCAGCATTCACATTGTCATTGCATCACTTACTAGCCCTTGTGCTGTGTTTTTCACTCCTTTGGTTTTTTTCCATTCTACTGTGAGGTTTGACTTAATTTCTCTGCACTGTTGAAAAAACAAGGGTCCAGCAGAGTTTCACTTACTTTCACTTTTTTCTTATAGAAAAAATAACTGTTCCTTGTATGCAGTAAGTATACAAGATTACCTAATAAAAACCATAATCAGAATTGAATACTATAGCTTTTGACAGTATAGTTGCAGGATTTCTTAAGTGGCAGTGTGGAAACCATTGTTTCTTGGATCCTAGCTATGCTGTCAGTCTCAGATATGTTGAGGTGTAGCAATTTCTCAGCATCATTATTTTGGCCAACATAAGGAAATCCTCCAACAGAAATACTGACTGAAGTAACCATTGCACTGTATTGATTGCTGACCTCTCAAGACCTCTCTGTCTTCCCAAGTGGGAGTGGTGGAGACAACAGAGTGTGATTCCACAATATGCTTTACTTGTAGTATGCAGGTCAAAGTTAAGCTGCCTAAAGAAATATGGTGAAGATACACATCCTCTGCTTTGATACAGAGCTAGTGAACATTACTTGTCCTCCAAAAGACAGATAAGCCAAACACCATCTCTCCCATAGCAGCTGTGATTTCACTGTTTGTGTCATAGTTATACAGGCAGCTGCCTACAGTGCAGTCCATATGAGGAGATATAGGAAACACACTGCTCCCTTATCTCCCTCAGACTCAACAACAAAAGGTCTGCTGTAGAGAATTTATCAATTATTTATGCAGCTGCCATTTCCTCTCCCCCTCATTATTCCCTACATTCAATCAACTCTCTCTGAACCAAACTCAGTCTTCAATTATTCACTGAACTGGGCATTTTTTTTTCCTTGCTCACTTCGATTTTTTTCTTTGACTTGAACAGTTGGAACAGAAGAGATCTGTAGACTAGACAATACTGAGTACAGAAGTTAGTCAAGAGTTATATGTTGGCCTGCAAGGTAAATCATCCAGCCTTGGCAAGCAAGATGGAGTGAAGAATATTGCAATAACTGTGATAGGCTTTCTGTCCGATGATAATCACACTAGTGTATCCATATGGATAGTGGCACTGACAATGGCATATATTGTACAAAGTACCTGTGCAATCTGCAGATTCATAAATTACATTGACCTCTGTATACCTGTTACAGCATATAAAATCCTGACTTCACAGTCAGAAAGTAAAATATGCAAATAAACATGCCAGTAAACTCCTTATGCTGAGACTCCAGACAACACATTTTAAACAATCTCAGCTTTTGTCTTTAGATTAAACTCTTTACCTTACTAAGAACTACAGTTAAAACAAAATTAGAATTTTGAAAACTAGCACTACAAGCACATCCCCTTTTCCAACCAGTTTTACATATTCAGCATACTTTAAATTACCACAGAAGTTAATTAGAAGGAGAAAGTGATATTTTATGTCCCCTTTCAGTCCACAAAAACTCCACATCATCTCAGGAAGTCTCTCTGAAGTTACTGCATTTGATAGTGTACCTTCCAAAACAGATGAGGAGTTCAGAACCCAGAAACAGCATTTGTCCCTCATTTTGTATGTTGTGCGTGATGTCTTCAGTGTAATGAAAGCATGAATTTTTTGAGGTTTTTTTTTTTAAAGTTCTCACTCTTCCTTTCTCATTCTTTGTGGCTTGCAAAATATTATTGTCCATACAAAAACTTTCTCCTATTGCCATTAAGTAATAAATTAAGACAATTAAATGCAGAAGGAAATAACCTGAAAGTTCTGAAATAAGAAGAAAAAGCACCAAGGCTAATTACTGTAATTATGCAGACAGTTGTAGTACAATGATTAGTTATGGAGATAAGAATCCTGTCACCATGCCTAAGGTCGAATCAAGTATTCGTCTTCAAATGTGTGGATTCCACATAAAATTTTCTGAGTACTTTAATATTTAGTATATGTTTTAAATGTGAAGAAGGATTGACAATAAAGTTGAATCTGTGTGGAACTCTCATCATCTTTCTCAGAGGTGTTTGTATAGTGCTTTTTTTTAAAGGCAACTTTTTCACTTTCCTGTCAGACAGGCAACAGTGGCCTATGATAAAGCAAAGGAAGGGCTTAAAGTCTTCCTTATGAAGATACATGAACTGTATCTCTACCTTTGAGACCCATGGTACCCAGCAAACACATTTCTTAATTCTAAACACTTAGTTAGATTAACCAGACATCACTTAAGTACCAGTAATACTTAGATGACACACAGCTCTTTGTTGACAGAGTACTTCTATTACATGCAATGATTCAGTATGTGGAGAAGGCCAATTAAAAGATGATGGAAGGTTCATTGAAACGAAATCTGAAGAAGGTAAGTCTGTAGTCACACTAGAGATCAGCCACCTGATTTTAACAGACCATCTGCAGCTTCAGGTTAAAAGTTGGAGCAAATCACTCTTCCCTTCTGACTCTGTGGGCATCTCTTGGGGAGAGGAATGAGGTAGTCAGGGAGTAAGAAATACTCACTGTATAGGAGATACACTTCAAAAAAATCCAGCACAAAATTCATGCCCACTTTTTTAGTTTGCCTCCTCAAGAGATGTGCATGTAATAAGGAAAAAAGCCACTCACAGAGCAATCTACTGCATTTCTGCTCCCACGGGGTGGGAGTTAAAAACACAACAGCTTTTCGGTGGCCTTATAGAAGAAGATGGACAGAACATGGAAACATGGGGAAATCTCCAATGGTGCAGAAAACAGGAGAACAAGACAAGCTAAATGTAATGCTAAGCAATCCAAACTCAAATAAATCCACTTCAATCATTGCATCTAAACAAAACAATGTAAGCCCAAAATTAAATTCAGAAGGACTTTTAGGTCAGCATCAATCTGTTGCAGAAAATGAGGCAAATGAGTCAAAGTAGGCATGTTTTAAATTCTCATATGTGAAATTACTTCTACTTAAAACAAGTTCAGTTGAAATGAATTCTCTCCAATTTGTACCCAGACACTTTATTTTTTTTTTAATTCTAAGGTGTTATGAGTATTATGACTACTTTGAAGTTACCGTCATCATTAACTATCCATGTAACTAAAACTAGAAATAAAATGCTTGAACAACAGATTCAATGGGAGCACCAGTACATGTCAAATGTCACAGGTTAGGTACACAACTATTAGCCTTCAACTCGACATAGGTTATAGAAGTATTAAAAACCTCAAGAGAAGGCAGACTCCAACCACAAAAAGAGAGCAAGATTTTGCACATCTTGACAGGGTTTATGCATCTTGAGTCATGTTGAGTATTGCTTGGACACTAAATAAGTCACTACAACTTGGATATTTTCACTAAAGGACCTTAAAGTCCATGTTTATATAACTAGTATCTTTCACCACCAGGCACTCCACCCAGCTACATATGTAAGCCTTCAGTAAAATACAATCAAATCTTATTTCATTACATGCCAAAAATTATGAGAGGGAAAAGACAGCAATAGTGAAGTACTGGAACTGAATGAAGTGCTTCTGTATGTCTTCATTTGTGATTCTGCCCCTCTTGCTTTCACGGAAGAAGCCAGAGGTCATGGACTGATTACTTGGAGTCATTGAGCCCAAGTCAGGCAACAATAACGACACTGTGTGCTTGATGTCTTTAATTTTGAGGCCTCCTCCACAAACAGCTTAAAGAATATTGTACAACTGGACCTGGGACTCTTTAAGCTGGAGAATCCTGAGAGGTGATCTTATCAATACTTAAAAGTATCTAAAGAGCAGATATCAAGTGGATGGAGCAAAGCCCTCTTCACTGGTGCCCAGCAATTGAAGAAGGGGCAACAGGCACAAACTGGAACACAAGAAGATCCATACAAACATGAGGAAAAACTTCTTTACTGCAAGGGTATCGGAGCCTTGGAACAGGCTGCCCAGATTGGCTGTGGAGTCTCCTTTCTTCTCTAAAGATATTCAAAACCCATCTAGTTGCTTTCCTTTGCAAACTACTGTAGGAAACCTGCTTTAGCAGGGAATTGGTCTAGATGACCTTTGGAGGTCAAGAGAGCAAGTAATTATTTCAAGTCTGCTACTTATGACAACTTCACGACACCATTATGATGCAAATCAGAAGATTCTTTTCCTCCACTTTCCCTATCCCATGTATTCTTTCCTAATAGAGAACGTTGTGCCTCATGGAACTAACTTGCCTGTGAAATCTTATTGCAGGCAACATTCTAACCGTGAATTCTTCACAGATTATCAGCGGGCCTTTGGCAATCCACAGGGAGCAGAAAGCACTAGGTATTAAATACATTGCCATCAATGAACCACTGCTATAACTTCAGTGGACTTATGCTCAGGACCTGTGAGGTCTTTCAGTGCTGTGACTTCAGCCACCCATTAGAGCAGCAGTCCCTTGGGAAACTCTCAAAAGACAGTCTCTTCCTCCACTTTTAATTTCATTCAGTAAATTTAATTCCAGGTATTGCATGCATTAACAATAGCCTTTCAGTCTTGTGTTTACAGGAAGTGACATAATTCCCTTCAGAAAACACAGGAGGAAGAAATCTGTGGAAATAAATGCACTGTGGCAGGGGAACACTTTGTAGCAGGGCTCGCTCATTCAGGGTGAGCAGCTGCACAGAGCTCACTGAGGGACGGAGCGCCTGCAACTGCAAACCACCAGCAGGAAGCAGCCTCTGTGTAAGGAAGTGATTAGGTATTTATATCCTTCACTGTGGCCAGTAAACAGAATTAGTGTGACTTGGACCAAGTTTTAATTATATAGGAGCTTAATGATCTAAGCCAATGTAGGAGGAGGGTGTGGGGGAAGAGAATGAAGGGTCAACGAAGGGCATCTGTCTGTTTTTCCTCCTTTTCTTTTCAGAAATGGAGATTCACAGAGCTATTTTTACTGGATTTTTTCAAGGTGTTTTTTGTTTTGTTTTTAACTCCCTTTCATGACTGGCTATTGCAGAACTGAAAAGTAAGGAGATGATGGGTAGCATTTCCAAGTACATCTCTGTAGTAGCATCTACAAAAGTAAGTTTAAAACACCAGAAATTTACTTTCTCACAATACATCCTCAAACCTCCTATGCATGTGAGAAAGTCCTATCTGAATGATACTACCCACACTCTCTTAGCTGACAAAATTGCTCTTCTGTCTTCATGAGCTGATCAGAGTGAGAGCCCTAGTGAAGATCCAGCACAGATGCCATGAATACTCTAATTAAAAGCCTCAGTGAATGTGAGTTTATTCCATGCTATGTGAAAAGAAACTTGCCTCCTGCATACTTAGCTTCAGGAACTGTAGTCAGATTTGCATTTGCCTCACCATTTCACCTACATCCTCCCAAACCAGAATCCAACCATAGAAAACTGCATTAAACATTACTGTTTCATTCCAGCTATCAAAACAAGCTCTGAAAAACATGTAGATTCAAACTGCTTTGAATATTTTCATCCTTTCTCATTTTCTTTTGGGGAGATTGAATACTCCTTGAAAATGTCCTGCTCTCAGCTTGCCTGAAAATTCACCTCAGCCAACAAGTCCACTCTTGCTGAACACAATTGCTGGAGCTAGCATGGCAGGGAAGGAAGAACACAGGCCACAAGATTCACGTTTCACATTTTTAACTACACTTAAAGTCATAGTCAATGCCTTGACTTGTGTTACAAGGCACACAGAGGTAATAGCTTAATATGGTCAGGTTTAGATCTTATTATAACCTACTTGCTAAGATTTCATTAGCTCTCACCATTCAGTTTTTAGGCAGAAGATAATTTTGGAAAAGTTATATACATAACAGAAGAAAACTCAGAAGCTTCTGTCTTTGTCACAAGTACTACTGACATTCTTTTTTTAATCTTTCCAATGTTAATTCCTACACTAGCCTTCTAATATGATTCCAAATTGACAACATATATGTTGCAATCATAAACTGAAAGTTATGGCATCACATGTGGCTTTCAATACTACTGTTACCTTCCTACAGGAAAGATTTTAAATTCTTATTAGAAATCTTGGAAATTGAATCCAAATAAAATAAATCCAAGTAGTTAAATACTGCTTTCACAATGAATGAATGAATAAATAAATGAAGGACCCTGGGCCCCTGAGTTATACTTATTAGTAAATTGTCTCAAGCCAACAACACTCTCAGCTGGTGCCTGAGATAAACCAACTTCATAAACACTGACATCAAACCCATAACATTTGACTTACATCAAAAGCAAGATTCAGGCATGTTCATGCACTCAGGGTCCCAAAAGCACTACCAGAACTTGCTGACTCTACCTAGCTTCCCCAGAACAAGAGAGGCACAAAGCTCACACCCTGGGTTTCAAAGAGGCCATAGGTAGGAGCTGTGGTGGAGGCTGCAGGCGAGGCTAGTCAGGGCCAGTAGTTCCTATTTCTGTCCCCAGAAACCTGACACATAACGCTTTCACAAAAGTAGAAATGTTCTTATGCAATGCTAACAATGCTTAAAAGCACTCTGACAATAAAAGTAATTTGAGGTACTACCTACAGGCACAGTATACTTTCTTTTTACACAAGGGGTCAGTATTCAGATGATTCTAGACAGAAACGTATAGCACAAGGAACTGTAATTTACTGCTACATTCTTCCTTTAGTGGAGTTCGCCATGATTTTAACAAGTCTCATATCACCAATGATAAACCACTGCTTTTCCAGCTCACTTGTCACTCACATTATCAGAGCACAAACCCACACCAGGACAGAGGAACTGAGTTAACTGGTAGAAGGGGGATTTGGGTCCAATTGACTTGCCCCATTAACTCTCAATTAGATAGATTTCAGATCAGAACTCGACAACAGGCTCCTGCAGTACTCATCTGTGCATGTCTCACCTTCCACCATTTGTACACAAACGCAGAGCACAGGTATGTAGGAGAAGTATTGATGCATAGTTCAGGTAAAGGCTACATAGATTTGAACAGCTGCAGATTACAAAGTAACTATTCAAATAATTAAGTGCTCTTCACCTTGTGCTGTGATTGCAGAACAGATCTCAAGATTCCTACACCACTATTTATTCAATTTATTAAAGATTTGCTTTTCATTTCAAAATGAGTGCTGGTTTTTTTTCCAGTTTAACCAGTGGTATCAGCCTATGCAGCTAAAGGAATTTCAGTACTGAAGTTACCTTTTCTGGTGTAGAGGCCGATAAGCAGAAGGCAAAATGAACCAATACTATCAAGTTGACAGTGATAAGCAGATGCTCCTGTGCTTTTGTTTATGTGATTATCAACAGTATTCCAGTACCAAGTGAGGAAAAACACAGATTGCAACACTTGAAATCCCAGTCCAATACATTATCATCTGTGAGTCAGCTATCATAGAACTCCATGTTTTATTCAAAGCAATAAAATTTGGCAAAACAAAAACCTGTTTCTCTATGGTCAAAGATAAAAATATAAAATATCTCAAATGAATCAGAAAGACACTTACTCTACAAGAAACTATTACACTGCACCAACCTTCTGCAATTTGTCATTCTGAGCTAGAAATCAACTGCAATTAAATTGACTTTCATTTAGGCTTCAGTGCTGATAGATGTAATTTGTGAATGTGCTAATTACTGCTTCTATAGATCCAAAATTTCTTACCATATAGCTACAGGAGCTGAAGGAACCATCACATAGTCAAATAAATGCTACACAAATAAGTCATTCTTTAGTATCCAAAGGAAAAGAAATGCTTTTAAAAACACACTATTTACAGATAATCTCCTTTCATAAGAAGCAGAGACATGCTGTCTGTTACATTTTGTTTTATACGTTTATGCAGAAGTCCCACAAGAGGAAAAAAAAAAAAAAAACATTGTTGATTCCCAATGTCAATTAAGTTGTCTTAACTAAAAAAAATAATAATTTTTCACCAAAACTTCAATTCATTACTTCCCAGTAAGCTCATGTAAGAATACTTACAATCTTATGCTTAGAGTTTATGTGCTGCCTAATTCCACACTGTCTATCATGTGCAATAAAGACTGGGTATTCAAAATTTTTATTCTTACAAGTAAAACAGCTCATTCTGATCTGGAGGGCAGTTGTTCAACACAAAATAGTCAACAGTGTGTACATCTGGGATTAACTATGCTTCTTTTTATTCACCTTTAGTGAATGACAACTTAAAATGTTGCAGTCACGTGGTAAAACACTATGATGACTCAACTAGAGTTCTCCAAAATATATTGCTCTGATAGATAGAAGGAGCTTCTACAAATAGAAAATCTAAAAGTGACTAATTTAACTTTGAAATAGTCAGTAGATGTTGATCAGTACTTCCAGGACAACAATTTGGAGTCAAGAGACAGATTTTAAACTAAGGTATTTGTAAAGTTCTATTCTTTCATTCAGATGTAAACTGTGTACATATAATGTGTATAAAACAAAAATACTTGTGTGTTCTGTGGTTTCTGGCTAGAATACTTCTACGTGTACTTCACAGTCCAGCAGCATGACTAGAATATGGAAAGTTTTACTTACTTTAAAGTCAATTTTTAAAAATAGTTAGGAGGAGTGGAGGAAGAGTTTATTGAGCAGAAAGCAGCATTATCTATAAGGAACTTTCTGACCATGAAAAGTTGTTTAAGAGGCTTAATAAAATAATGCCAAACTAGGAGGTTCACTCACCTCAGACTGTTGAATAAAGATGAAAAATCAAGGACCATTTGAAGATTATTGCTGCCATTTCCCACTCTGGTCATAACATTTGCAATGAAGTGAAAAAGTCTGTGGTACTTAATAAGCTGGGAGAGTTAGAAAATGCAGCTATGACTTTAGAATCATAATCAGAATGATCTTACGCAGCATTTTCAAAACAAAAAAAAAGATATTAAAGTAGCTCAATGTAAAGATTACCAAGTGGGTAATCTTTGAGTACTTGACTTCTCTCCTTCCCTGAAACTACTCACCAAACCAAAACCTCTCTTAAATAGACTGCTACAAACTCTAAAGAAATTACCTTCCCTCTGTGCTAAGCCTGGTTGGATGCAGGACCAGGACCCCAGAGACAGGAACAAAGGAACACGGCACAGGTTAAAGCACAAAACAAAGAAAGAGGGTATCATGAGGAATAGGACATCACTAGGAACAGAGCTTGGGTTTAGAGAAGGAGAAATCAGTCAGATAAACTCAAAATAACAGACAGTAAGACACAAGCTACCATCAAACTATGCACTGTCAATGCTAGTGCAAACTGCACAGCACTGAATGGCATTCAGAGGATCGGGAGGTGGCCCTGCACATGAAGTGCTTTACACTGCAGGATTTTCCCTTACTTTTCCAATGAGTTGAGGGAACTCAGTTCAAGTCAGGAGGACAGAAATCACCATGAATGAGTACTATCCTTCTAATGCTGGTCTTCTGATGTCAATGGAACCATATTTTCCAGGAAAGAAGTTTCAGACAGTTAATCATGGGTGATGGTGCGGGATAATAGGCAAATTACAGCACTATTTCCGGACAGCAACTTTCCAGCTCCTCATAGGATGCTATAATGAGACAGTTGGCATCATTTCTAGGTTAACCAAAGTGACAGAAGCTGTCTGTTCTGTCCCCACAAGCACAGCTATATGATAGCACAGGAGCCTTGGAAACTCCAGTCAAGAACAGAATAGAGTGAATTTGTTTTCAGAGGGTAAAGGGCAAACTTACAGTATTTTTTAATGACTGGAAATCTATGTTCTCAGCATGTATGCCTGCTTTGGAGAATTATGCTTCTGAGAAATTCACAATATAGGGGAGGAACAAACTGAAAGGTTGGAAAAACATGATATGCTTTGCAACTCATCGCCAAGTCAGATACTAACCCAGCTGTAGAATGAGTTTGCGAAAAGTAATTAACCAGCAAAACTTTACAGCTAAAAAGTTGAATCATTTCATTTTAACACTTTTAACATTTCCCAGCATGGAAATAGAGATAATTTGACTCCTGTTGTGTTAAAAAATTCAGGTATTTGTGTAAGTTCTTCATTAACTTCAAGCATGGAAATTCACAAAAGAGATACTGTGAAGTATTTAATTGAATCAGAAACCTAACCCTAACAAATTGCTAGGATATGGTTCTCTTCCCCAGGAGCTACTCAGAACTCCTCCTTTTGAATTCTGCACTGCACTTTTATCTTAGTTCTCCGCCTACTGCATGTTTGCAGTTTTTAGTCAGTTTCACAGTTTCTTCATTGAAAACTGTTCATGTCTGTACAACATACCGAAGGTAAGGTGAAAACTGGAGTACAGTACTGTGTATCAGTCAAACCCTAATGTAATTTTAAACTTATTGTACAGCTATTAAAACACAAAGATAAACAGGTCAGCAAGTGCAAGATAAGAAAATATCACATGGCATTTCATATAGAGCTGTTCAAGTACAGAAAATCCATAAAACTGCTTGGCCTACATTTACCAAAGAGGATCTGTTTTCAAAAGTCTCTGACCTGATTCATGGAAAGCATTTCTGCACCATCATAAGCCCAGGTTGTTCTACTTCAGTTGCTCATAACTCAAATTGATGCTTCTTATCAAGAGAAACAGGGGCTGCACCCATTCCCTCTGTGACATATTTCAGCAGCAACACAAGCCCATCTTGTCCTATCTTAATTCAGTAGAAGAGTCTCCTGTTCACTCTTCCCAGTATATCCATAGATATGGGAGTCCAGATATTTCCTCTCCTCTCTACCTCCATTTTACTGTAAAACAATAGCAATTCTGCTTTTATTCCTCCACACCTCCCTCCCTCATGAATTCTAAGAGGTCCTCATGACTTTTAAGAGGTCTTTAGGAAACATCAAGTATCCGAACTAAATAAAAAGTTTAGTGTTTGCTCTTCTGATGCTCTGCAAACTGTGGAATTTGTTTTTCATAAGCTGTTTTCAACTCATAATGAAGCACTTTATCTGTACCTTATTTTTTATCTCTACATTTAAAGAATAAGATAGCAGTACAGCAAAATGAAGCTCTAATGCAAACACATCTGAAAGCTCTCTATTAAAAATTTAATACCTTAAAATAAGAAGAATATCTTATCTGCACTATTTTCATATAGTGTTGTTTCCAAGGGCACCCAGGATAACAAAAGAATAATGCAAAACATGCATCTTTCCTGCATACAAGGAATTACCTTCAAAATATTATGGAGCACACTACAGAATAGTCTGGCAGGTCCCTAAGTGCACTAATGTGCCCTAATAGCTGTGACCAGCCTAGCTTGAGGCTGCTTTCACATCCTTGGGCCTAGGAGCTCTATTCAAGTTCAGTTCTGGGCCGTCACCATGATAGAAGGCCTGGGCTATGTTAGAGGAATGCTAGTCTCTTTGTCCATATCCTGTCAAAGCATTAAGCCATACCTAGCAACAGAGCCATTTAGGTAAGGCTTCGGGCAGCAGATTGATTTCCTGCCTTGACCTCAGCCTAGATTTATTGCTATGAACCTGCTGGGCAATCACTGGACTCGATCCTAACCCTGACTTACGGACTGATTTCCTGGCTTGACCTTCACCCTGCCTCATGGCTTAGGTATTACCTTATGATCTGAAATCTTGGTAGAACGTGGACATCACCTCCACATCTGCTCAGCTCAGCTGATGTGGGTGCTGGAGGGTAGGTCCAGATTCCGTCCTGCCAGATCTGGTTCACCCTGCAGCTTCCAGCACAATCACTCTGCAACAACCAAATGTCAGTGTGCTGTTAACACTGTTTTGGCTGAAACCTGGACAATGCCCTAACATCATTTCAGAATAAAACCATTTCCTGGTGAAATTAAGATAAATTGCTGTAGATGACCTAGCAGATTTTTGTCTGATCCAGTCCTGGAACTGGGTCTGTCTGTCCTGCATAGATATTAAAAGAAATTCTTTTATGAAACACTCCCACAAAAAACAGTCAGTTTATGGAAATTCCCCTTAATTCAAATTAAATTCAACTTAAGCAATCTAGAGAAGTAACAGGCACATGGCTTGCTTTGTACTTCTGATGTGGGAAAAATGCATAAAACTTAGCAACAGATATTCCCTCACAAGTGAAGATGAAACTCCGTGGACATGGAAATGAATAGAACTGCCATGTAAATAATAGTTTTCTCACTGTAAAGCAAAATTAGCAAAGCAGTTTATTCTAAAGATAACAAAATTCTGGTGGAAGAATTACTTCCACATCACCAAGGTAAGATTTTCATAATATCACAGGCCATCAGTAACTGTCTTACTCATAAAAATGTTAAAAGACCTTGGCGTGTACAGAATGTTAGTATGGGAAATTTAAGTGAGGGACAAAAATCTGAAAACTAGTTTAATCCTAAAATAAGAGAAAGAGTATTTAAATTTAGAGCCATAAGAATTCCTAAAATGAATAAATAAATAAAAAGAGAATATAATTTAGTGCATTTCAGGTTGCATTCAATAATCTGACTGACTTGCTGTGCCGTCACATAAGAGTAACTCAAATGTTTGGAATTGATTTACTCATTCATAAGACAGTTTGTAGTGCCTACTTGTTTAGCTAATTTATAGTGGGCCCTTTTAGACAGCTAAAAACAAGTGCTTCTCAACTCTTGCATGAGTTTTTGTCAAATGCAATTTCAAAACAAAGGCCTTCCTTTCTGAAGAAACAAGGCTCTTTCCGGATGAAGTGTGTGAACATCTATTCACAACATATTTGAACTGCTCTGCAAGATACTGAACATTAATTAGCAGTAAAAATACATCTATGTGAAGCTAATCTACATAGCAAATTATTGATGTTAAGGTAAAGCTACTTCAGGATTTTAAAGCAGTAGATTATCTTACATAAAGACTTCTCTTTAAACCAACAACCTGTATTTTTACACTCAGATTGTGAACTTAATTACTTATTTAATTGTTATTTGTTACAATATTTTCATGCACTAATTTAGACCTTATTTCACAATATGATGAAGTCACAGACCTATTTTCCAAAAGCAGACTATGATGACTGGCTTATGCAATGGCACTGACCACAGCAGAAAGAATCGTGGGATATAGGGGAGACAAGGGCAACATAACAGCCAATTAGTTAAATACTGCATGAAAAACAGGGGTAGTGAAGAGCATGCAGAGTGACAGAAACAAGGCTCTGTTTACCAGTGAAGGAAAGAGTCATCTTCTATTTATTGTGTACTCTGTCAAGTAGGAAATGTTTGATTTGGGCAAGAACCAGCAGTAGTAGAAAATATAACACCACTGATCAGTATCAAATTGCCTTTTAGACCTAAAGTAAACTTTGAGTAATACTTCTTGCAGAAAAATATCTGAAAACAAAGGAACATATATCCCTTAACATCAAACCACCAATGTTTTGTTCATCACAGTGCAAGAGGAACTTAAAAAAGTCAACTTCAAGAGGCTTATCTTTAGGGAACACTTTTAAATTCTATTTATCCTTGCTATTTACCTGGAGCTCTTATTCACACTATGTTTTGATCTTTGATAGTTTTCTTCCTCTTTCTGGTCTTTTACCAATTAATTGTTTTGTTGTTTTTGTTTTTGTTGCACCGCTGGGGCAGTATGAGAAATATCCCTTGATGTTCTGGGTTTGATTCTATCAATTTTTAGATTTGAAATAGAGACAAGTACTGTCTAGTACTGTAAAGCAACTGGTAGTGCTATTCAGCTAGTAAGTTAGCCAGCTTCTCCATTGTTTAACACTCTTTCCTTGGTTGCAAAATTAATAATAATAATAATAATAATAATAATAATAATAATAATAATAATAAATTAAGCTACCTCTTCCATATTGGGTCTTTCATCAACCTACAGGCATTAGCACTTAAGATAAAACAATTCTATAATTTCTGAGAAGCAGAAAGAGTCTTCCTGATTTAATTAGAAAAAGAAAACTTTTCCTTTTTGAGAATCTTACACAACATTTTTTGTCAACATTTGCAGTCTGCTGGAATAGGGCTGCAGTCACAGGGGTGAAAGGAATGCACCCTTCATAATAGAAGACTTCGTACTAGTCACAATCTATGCAGTCAGAGTACCCCACTTAACTGAAAAACTCCTATTTCCCCCAAATTTTATCTGTGCTGTGTTAGATGAACCTTTCAGAGACATAACTAATGATTCTACTTGTTCTCTAGAAATAAGACCGATGAGCAGTCAGAAGATGCAGTTGCAGGCAAAATCACACTGAGATTGAGTGGTTTTGCTTCAGGCAACTGAATACTGTGCTGGAAAAGTCAATGATGTGCCCATCTCCGGCACAATCCCCATAGGATTCGGGACATCCATTCAAGCTTGAAATGTCAAAAGTATAAATTCCACATATTCACAGGGAATTCCTTAACCATTGCTTAAAAATGGTCAGAGCACACATAGCTACAAATGAAGTTGCGGTGGTGGATCTATACTTTGAATATTAGAGCTCTTAATTAGAGCTCTCAACATTCAGCTTATAGGCATCTCAAAGTACTCCAAGTTACCTAACAACTTGGACTTCAATCTAGTCTATGTTTTGATCATCACCATTAAAGTTAGAACACTTCATACAGGGATGTATGAGAATTAATATTCACAGAGGCCAGACTATTTAAAGTGTGCAACAGAAACATAAAGATCCTGCCAGCTGGTGTGGTACAGAGCTCTAAATGAGGTGTAGCATTATAAACAGAGTGGGAATAAGAGAACCTCAGATAGCTGTGTGACAGCTTCCTTTAAGCCCTGAATTGCCCATGTGCACCTCAGAATCTTGCTGTGTGTGCATGGTCCTGCTATCAGCTAGTAGTCACTGGGAGATGTCACCCCGCTATGCCAGCTTCTCACTCACGCCACACAGAAGTGTGGGGAAAGAAGGTTGCAAAGTCTGTCAGTACTCCAAGATATCTTTCAAGATGATCTCTGGTCATTGAAGAACACCCTGCCTCAATAAGAGGTGGGGTTTTGTTGGTGGGTGGTGTTTTTCAGGAGGCAATTGTTGTCATGCTTCTACGTGAAAAGTGTTTTACAATGGATCTTACGTATATGAACAAAATCTGTGCTCAGCCTATAAAATAGGATAAATAATGCATCATGGAGTTCTCATCACTGACTCAGACACAATGGTTTTTAGTCATTTTGGTATCCTAGCAGTCTTGGGAACTTGATCCTCAATCTCGCCTCAGAATGAAAAATAGGATGTGGTGATCTAATTAAAGACTGCATCGGTGCACATAATCAAGGAACCAAATTAGAAATGCAGACAAGAACGGAAAAAGCTGTCTGAAGAGTCCCCACAACTCTGTTCCTACCCCACTGATTTCATTAACTGTAACATTTCAAGCTCTTTAACAGTTATGCACTCTCACATACAAAAATAAAAAATCATAATAAAAATAATAAAAAAGCAACACAGAGATACAAGTAATAATAAGGTTACAAATAAAAGATTCTCCAGGATGTTTTCACTGTACCACCACAAAAGATCAAGACTGAATTCTTTTACTGATAATGCTTCTATTAATCCATGGGGCTCAGTTTGATTTAAGACACATTTTCATACAGCTTTAAACTATCATCTTAGGCCACTTTAAATTTTTCTGTCAGTGCCTGCCTCACGTTGGGACTCTCAAAGGAGCAGGACCCTGTCACTTCTGTTTGTAACTGGCTTACCACAGAGCCACTCCTCAGTATCACAGAGGGAAGCCAATCACTGCAACAATGCAGTAAATATCTGCAAAAAGAGTAAAAGTCTGGGTCAGAAAAGGTAACAGGTGGAAATTTTATCTAATGCAGCTCCAGACTCAGTCATCTGAGTCCATTTTTATGTAAGGAATCAGTTTTCTCCTGGCAGGTGTCTCCAGCTTTAAGGACTCTCAGGTTGCTGATAAAAGCTGATCATCTGGTTAAAAGCCACTCACTCCCCCACCTAGGTGGAACTGTAAGAAAAAAAACCTGTTCCCAGATAGTGAACAACTTTCTACTGCCTATGATTTGTAGCACATTGTTTAGGTAAGAGTTGATTCTTTCAGACAGTTACAAATGTGACACAATAAAATTCTCAAAGTAAAAAATGAATAAATAAAAAATTACATATTTCTAAAGCACAAAGAGCCATGTGTATTACACTTCCACAGACTTTGTGAGCAGAAGTCTTAAAATTTTCCCTTCATACAGGAGATTCCAGTCCCACAGCTTTACCACCACTGTTTGAACGGAAGCCCCAGTTTTACTCAGCGTGAGTTGTTTGGATGTGTTCAAAGGAATAAATCTAACATGGATAACATGCTCTTTTGTAGACTCCAGTAAGAATACTACAAATAAACATCTGGACTTTACATATATTATGTGATGACGTGTGTTCTTCCTGATTAATTAGACAGTAAAATAAAATTAAAAAAAAANAGTTTTTATGTAAACTATCTGTCCATTTGCAAGGAAACCAATAGCAGCAGCTCATTTGATGTGCATTTCCCAACATAATTTCTCTTAATAAATCAGCCTAGAACCAACTCTACTGCAAAATTACTTGTGAGTACAGTTATTTTGTGAAATTCTGTGCCCACAGGTGCTCTGCTACTAGAAATTACAGCAGTGTTTCTGGACAGTGTCTGCAGGGCACTCAGCTCATTGTTTCCTACATCTGGTATAACACAAGCCTTTCAATTTGTTCAAGTCAGTTTTCTTGCAGAGGCATTTATAATTTGTTATTGTTAAAACAACTGAGGTTTTAAAGGCAGGAAAAGCCCTTACGGAAAGAGGTCTCTGAAAAGTGACCAAACCAAAGCCACCAAAAATAAGTCTAGCCTGTTAGCAAAACAAAGATCTTGAACTGTCTCTGACCATTCCCTGTGTTGCAGCTATGCATCTGATAGGACAAACTTCTCTTGGTTCTTAATCGCAAGGGAGAAAAAAACCAAGACAACCCTAGGTCANACATATTTCTAAAGCACAAAGAGCCATGTGTATTATACTTCCACAGACTTTGTGAGCAGAAGTCTTAAAATTTTCCCTTCATACAGGAGATTCCAGTCCCACAGCTTTACCACCACTGTTTGAACGGAAGCCCCAGTCTTACTCAGCGTGAGTTGTTTGGATGTGTTCAAAGGAATAAATCTAACATGGATAACATGCTCTTTTGTAGACTCCAGTAAGAATACTACAAATAAACATCTGGACTTTACATATATTATGCAATGACGTGTGTTCTTCCTGATTAATTAGACAGTAAAATAAAATTAAAAAAAAAATAGCTCCAGAAGTAAGTAACGTTTTCTGTGTTTATTTTTATTATTATTATATGGAATATACCTCACCCCTTCATCCCCTACTAATCACTTCGTTAAGTAGTCATTTCTACAGTGAATACAGACAAAACCAAATTCAATCTTTGTTACTTGTACTACACAGAACTATAAGGCTGACAAATTTTAAGCCTGAAGTCATTTGCTTATAAGCCACAGAAATTATTCCGCCCCTTAATGTATATTATCTGAGTGCCTCAAGTCAGCAGTAAACAGTCTATAGTATCTGCCCTTCCTGCCCTGTAAACAAACATGGTGGCACTGCAGGATGCTATACAGAAAACATGCTATTGAGGTTTTAAGCTGCACTGTAGCATAGAACCAATGTTCTGATAGGGACTGATCAGCCAACAGTACAACAGAAAGAAACTGCAGAACTACATAAATAATTGTGAGCTGCTTTTGAGAGCAAACCATAAATTATTGTACAGTCCACTCCTCAGCCTTTCTGGTATGCCAGGTGAATATATATATATATATATATATATATATATGAACAGATAGTTTTTATGTAAACTATCTGTCCATTTGCAAGGAAACCAATAGCAGCAGCTCATTTGATGTGCATTTCCCAACATAATTTCTCTTAATAAATCAGCCTAGAACCAACTCTACTGCAAAATTACTTGTGAGTACAGTTATTTTGTGAAATTCTGTGCCCACAGGTGCTCTGCTACTAGAAATTACAGCAGTGTTTCTGGACAGTGTCTGCAGGGCACTCAGCTCATTGTTTCCTACATCTGGTATAACACAAGCCTTTCAATTTGTTCAAGTCAGTTTTCTTGCAGAGGCATTTATAATTTGTTATTGTTAAAACAACTGAGGTTTTAAAGGCAGGAAAAGCCCTTACGGAAAGAGGTCTCTGAAAAGTGACCAAACCAAAGCCACCAAAAATAAGTCTAGCCTGTTAGCAAAACAAAGATCTTGAACTGTCTCTGACCATTCCCTGTGTTGCAGCTATGCATCTGATAGGACAAACTTCTCTTGGTTCTTAATCGCAAGGGAGAAAAAAACCAAGACAACCCTAGGTCAGCAGTTGAACCCCCAGTCTCAATATCATTTGTACAGTAGACAGAAAACTTTAAAATAATCAGGTTTTCATCTCATTGTATTCCTCTTCAAAGTAAATATACACAGAAGACAGGATTTGGGAACAAAATCTGGGCTGTACAAATATACTGACTTCAATAACTTATTTATATTTGCCTTAATGCAGGAAGTCATGTCCAGCTGACATTCTATTAATGTCCTCAGGCAATCAGAATACTGAGCTGGCAGTTGAAGATGTAGTGAAAGTTCATATTGTTGCAGTTTCTTTCAAACAGTTATCAGCAACCTTTCTTGGAAAATTCCTCTTTGCTCAGTAGTTACTGGTTATAATCTTATCAGAAAACTAAACATACTGCACAACATGAAGATGATTGTGAGGAAAACTCAGAGGGGCAATTCAAAGTAGCTCTGAACACAAGGCATATCACTGTCTCCTTTCACTTTTACATCAAAACCACATAAAACAACAATTATAGGGAAACCATGATAAAAAGAAAATGAAAAGATCTTGAACTTTTCTATGAAGCATCCCACACAGGATATTTGCTCGGTCAGTTGATTACTATGGAGAGAGAATTCCAGACATGTGGGTCTTAACTAGGAAAGCCTTTCCTTACCCTACATACCCACACATATCCACTTTGTGTTACACTTAAGAAAGTGTCAGGGTTAAAAATAAGAATTATGGGTGAATTATTTGACATGAAGAAAGACTCCTTGGTCTACGCAGGCATCTTGATGGATTGCCTTGAGAATAAATGTGTACCATACAATTTTCCTTGAATAGAAGGAAATGCCAGTAACTTATGCAGTGATCTAGTTACCACTGCACTTTGCTGCCTCTGCTAAATGGAGATGTGCTTACTAAACTAATCCTCTTGGATAGGTTTACTTGCAAGAGGCTACAGTTTTTGAGATTAAGTATATGACTGTACAATATGAACCATTAAGAATTAAACAATTATCTAGCAAATCCTATCAGGTATACTTCCCTTGTTTCTTATTCCAAACACGGGGAGCTACTAAAGTCATGGCATATAAAAATACTTCTCGACATCCATTTCCTGTGTATATCAGGTTTGACTATGACTCTCAGGTACTCTGTGCAGATACTCTATGCTTGTCACATCAGGCTTTCTCCATTGTGTTCAATATAGACAGTCCTTTTGAATAAAAAACAAACAAACAAACAAACAAACAAAAAACCCTAGAACAGAAATAATTGACTAAATAATTATAATGACTATAATAATAAGAGAAAAGCAAGTATCTTCATGGTACCTGCAACTGATAAAATCTGTTTGTGTACAAAACACTGAGAAATTTTGAGGTATACAGTTGTGCCAAGAACTCCGAGTGTAACATGGGCTGCATCAAAGGAAGCATGGCCACCAGGTCAAGGGAGGTAATTCTGCCCCTTGACTCTGCACTGGTGAGACCTCACTTGGAGTACTGTGTTCAGATGTGTAGTCCTCAGTGCAGGAAAGATGCAAACTGGTTGGAGGGCATCCGTAGGAGAGGCACAAAACTGATCCAAGAGATGGAACACTTCCCTTATGAGGACAGACTGAGAGCTGGGGCTGGAGAAGAGACCTCATAGCAGACTTTCAGTATATAAAGGGGGGAAGGAAAAGAACAGACTCTTTAACAAGGCCTGTTGTGATAGGACAAAGGCAAATGGTTTCCAACTAAAGAGAGGAGATTTAGACTGGATATAAGGAAGAAGACTTTTATAACAAGGGTGGCAAGGCACTGTAACAGATTGTCCAGAGAGTCCCCAACCCTGGAGACTTTCAAGGTCAGACTGGATGGGTCTCTGAGCAACCTGGTTTAGGTGTGGATGTTCCTGCTCATTTCAGGATAGTTGGACTAGACTACCTTCAAAGGTCTCCTCCAGCTCAAACAGTTCTCTGATTCTATGCTTTGTCGCTCTATACTGAGGTTAAGTGTCTTGTGAACCTAATAGCCTACTATTTTTGGGGTAAGATACTAATATTTTTAGCAACTGTTCAAGTCATACGACTTTCAAGAGAATAAAGAGATGGTATTTGCTCTTCATCGTAAGTCAGTAAGGATGACTCCACTTCCTGATTGCTAAATTTACTGTAAATCTCAAAAACTGACTGAAAAAGAAGTTCCAGAAGCCCAGGTCTTCCCGAAAATTTATCACAATGGAAGAACATAGTAGTTTACCCTTTTTCCATGCCTACACAAAGGAAAATAATATTCTATCTTCTGATCACAAGTCTGTACCAGCTGCTCCTGCTACTTTATTATTCAGGCCTGGTTAGGTTTCCTTGATCTTGCTTGTTTGTTTTGTTCTTCTCTTGGAGAAAATTCATCATGAAAAAAAGGAACAAAAAAAATCTTTCACTGATTTTAAGAGAACATGCATGTTTAGAGTAACAGTAAAATTAGGCCATGATTATATTTCAAAAAGCAGAAAGGAAACCCTTATCAGATGCTAAGCTCAGGCAGGACTACTCTGTTCCACCTAGCCTTCTGGTCATGCACCTTAGACAATTATTTTTTCATTACTATTGCAAGTTATGGAGCTCTTGGTTATGTTCCATGCATTCACTGGAAACAAATATATGAATCTCCCAGGTTTGACAGGATGGATAGCATTACTAAGTGTTTTTAATTGAAGAGAAAAAAAAGCACAAAAAAATCAAGTTGATTATATATCAAAAGGAAAAAAACCATTTCCTTAGTTTGAAAATAACCAATCTAAAATGCATGCTTTGCTTTTTCAGCTTAAATACTCCAAAACACTGAAAAGTCAGTGTCTTTGGGAACTGCTGGTTATAGCCAATGTGGGGCAGAAAGTAAAGCACCATATTCAGAAATGTAATCTGTCACAAGATTCCTACAATTAAATATATATATATCTTGTCTTAGACATATTAATCCACATTCTGTCCCTGGTTACAGGGGTAAAACTAGTGAAATCCACCCATCAGTTCTGACTAAATTTCCAACTAATTACAGCCCTATGTTGTTGAGTGACAGATCAGCAAAGGAAGTTTTTGCTAAAAAAACTAGGGGAGAAAGAAGTACCCCACAGAGAAAGCATTTGCTCTACCTGCAAGATGCTGACTCAGTATTTCAGTGCTGAACATTACTGGGACACGAAGATAACTATTATAACTGAAGAAACCTGAAGAAACTGTCCTGCTAGGATCTCTAAAAGCTTGTTGGTTTTTTTTGCTTCTTTTTTTTTACTGAATCTACAGAACAAAATTTGCAGTTTGTTTTGTAGGATCCCAATTATGACACATCATGACAGTTACCTCACTGTTTAGGGAAAGGCAGGAGAATATAGCTGTATTGCATTTTGAAAGCTACTGGTACAGAATCTAACTATGTCATGACAGTAGCAACAGTCACCTATATTTTAATCTCTGTCTGTTTTCTTCCTAAAGAATGTAGGTAAGCAACAACATAAAAACTTCCTGTGTTTTAAAATTAGTATTTGCACAGTATGATGGAAATGTAATGATGGGTTTTTGCTTCTGGTAATTGTGGGTTACGCTATCACAGCAGTTTTGCAAGGGAGGAAGGAGGTGGGGGGTAAATGGGGAGGATGTGGCTACCCCATTAAAAAAGAAAGCGGTGGGAAGTTGTCCACTTGACTGAGACTGCTTCCCAGAAGCCGTGACAAACTACTGAGTTCCACTGTAGAATGCAGTTTATTTCCCTCACAGAATTGGCAGGTATGCCATACCTTTCCCTTCTTCCCCCAAAGAATTTTACCTCTGTGACATCCTGACAACTTGCTGCTTAAAAACAGAAATAAAAAGCAAGTCCAGATTTAGACTGTAGGTGTAATGCCCAACTGGAAGTGGGAAAGTATGACTACTTCCTCGATTAATCCTCTTAGCATGGCTAGACTCCCTAAATAATCATCATAATGTAGCATGAGTATCAATCAAAAAGATGATTCAGTCCTTCTCAGCCATATCTTGGAAACACCTGTCCATTTCCACAGTATATGGAGGAGGGAGGAACAACTTCCCTCTTCAGAAAGGCCTCTCAGTTCAGAGGAAGGAAGCCGATGTACCATACTGACAAAACAACCAGGCACTCTCCAGATTCTCTTCCCAATCACTTTTCAATTTGTGTGCCAATGATACATAAGAAATTTTGATATGCATGCCTCTTGGAACATTGTTTCAAAACAACAACAACAAAAAAACTTAAATAATGCTGAAGTTTTTTGACCAGATTATCTGAAGGATGCTGAAAGATCAAAGGGCTCAACTTTCAGTGAATCCTACTACTATGTTGTCTGCACATTTAGTTGACTAGATATTCTGTGACACTGAAAGAAATAGAATGAAGTTAAAACATACAAACATGTGATGTTATTTTGTCAAGGAATAGCCTCTTGGGTTTGCAGTATTACAGTCTTTGTTGGCTGTCTACATAATATCCAGATTTTACAACTGCAAAATGGCACAACTGATTTTACCTGCTGATAAGAGCACAACACAATTCATCAACAATTCAGTTGCTGATGATAATTAGTATAAGCTACTTTTCAGATTTCTAAAGAAAATGAACTCATTCTCCTGTTCAAGTACCATAACTTGCATAGAAAAAGATGGCACTTCTACTTTTTGCTGAGATATAACTTATACTGTAACCCTTACAATGCTACAATTGTTTTTGCAATTGCTGTCATGTGTTTGCCATTCTTCACACTGATGTTGATTTTTTCAGTCACCCCTGTCTGTAGTCAGTATCTGGGGTAGAAAGTTAAAAAAACGCCCTGCTTCAATTGTGAGAATTTTCATATGCACATTATCTGCTTCATGCCTTGCACTGGCAGGGCTTTTGTCTCCAGGAAGATGGCTCAAAGTGTTGTGAATATGCAGGCATTTGTCTTGAACCACTTGTCAAGCAGTTTGGTAGTTATGAAATAAATGGTCAGTGTGTTCTTTTTGTTAGAGATGGTATCTAGAAGGTAGATGAACCCCTATTCACAAACACAAGATAAGCACTAAGGCATGCTTCACCAGCTGTTTTGAAGAACAGTTTTTCTCCATACCATCACAAATGATATATGGCAGCTATGGTTAGTCTTGTGGTAATTACAGTTCAATCACAGTTCATGGGTTTCTGTGCATGCATGGTATCATTGAGAGGGTGAGAGACATCTTCAAATGAAGACAGATGACAGACTCCTGAAACGTGCCAGCATGGTCGAAATTTCCAAAAGCTTTTAATCATTTATATTGTCAGCAGCAACCAGGGAAGCAAAACCCAATATAGCTTTCATATTTGTTTTCCAGAAGTCTGTTTTCATGTGTCCATGAAATCTAGTAAGTGATGTTTTTTTTCTGAGCACTTTTCACTGTTGGCAGGTTGTCATCATGGGGGTGAATAGTAAAACAAAAAGTAACTAATTAACTTTGACAGCACATTTATTTGATAAAGTATCATCTTGCAAAGCTCAGAATCAGTTACAGACACCTGCTGCCAGACTGAAGAAAAGGAATCATCATTAATCTGCTTAACTGCAAGGCTTGTCTAACTCCCAGATGCCTTCTGATGCAGGCTCATGGGATTCCAGCAGCGTTATCCCTGCGAACAAAGCAGGCAGACAAGAAATCTCTGTTTCCTTCCTAGATAAAACAGAAAACCAGTGTACAGATTTGTGAAAACAGTTTCTGCTAAGAGTGTGGAAAATGTAAACAGAACAGATTAATAGGGATCTGTAAAAGATAAAAAAAAAAAAAAAAAGCATAAAATATAAATCTCTATTCTATCAATTATACTCACAAAACAAGTCCAGTAACTAACAAATCTCAGATGATTTAACTTCAACAGATCTGTGTCAAGGGGATAGTCCTTTGTCAGGGCCTTTCTGGAGGGTTGGCTCCCCAGGCTCAGGGCCAGAGCAGCTGTGGGCTGTCTCTTTCCTTCATTCTGTGTCTGGGGACAGTGATGGAACCACAGCGAGGCTGACCTCTACCCATGGGAGACGCATTTGAACTTAACCTCTGCTTCGAGGCTCCCACCTGAGCTACAGCTTCTGCTGTGTTCTAGGCCATGACCCTCCTGTGCTTGGCCATAGCCCCACTCAGATGGGCACAACTACATGCCCATGTCATGGCCTGGCCTCAGCCCAGCTGCAGTGGCAGGGAGGTGCCCAGTGCCTAAGGCTGGGGCTGCCCTGGTGCCCCCAGTGCCCTGCTTATGGTGAGGCCAGGCAGGCAGGGCCCATCGCTACCTGCCCCACCAGGGAAGACCTTTGGTGCTCTGATATCCCGTGGAAAGAAATCAACATTCATGATTTTCTAATGCTAATTAACACCATACATTTTACTCTGCAACAGCACATAAATATTTTCACCTATTCTGCAACGTGAAGCAAATAAATGACTCTATGGAAGCTTAGTTACAGCAGCTTTTTTTACAGAGTGAGAACAAGGTGCATGCACACGTGCACAAAGAGGCAGGGCTCAGCAGCCCAAGCAGATGCTGTGTGCTGATCAGCCACACGTGCTGCCATCAGCAGGAGCACAGGAACTATTTAACACTGCGCTTAAGGAGCAAGAGTCTCCAAATTATCATTATGTGTAACAGTGCTTAAGCACTCTTCAGTCAGAAGCCTGAATGGTTGCACATAATAAACAAACTAAGCTTATTTCTGTTCAGATTCCTCAAGTACCTTTTCGTAAATGGGAAACCCCTTAGAGAGGTATTAGAAATCAACGGCAAAAAATAGTTGCAAACCTCAGTTGTACCAAGTTTCTATCAACCTATCAACTTTGGGGGCAACTTTTGTGATCATGTAGAAGGATCTTAATTTTCAGAAACTGGAGAGGACCCTCCCTTGGGGAGCACCTCAGTATCTTATTCACTGGACACCACTGCCTTTAAACAAAAGGTATTGCCTGCTTTTCCACAATAGGTGGACAAAAATGCAATGCAAAAACGTGTTTTGCAAAA
>VXAB01013296.1:330721-498371 GCA_013399175.1 Odontophorus gujanensis
AAAAAAAAAAAAAAAAAGCAGCAAACACATGACAACAATTGCAAAAGCATTTAATCTGTACTATTATTCCTATTATTCTATTACTGAAGTACCAGAGGTACCAGAAGGAATCCAGTTCAATACGTGTATCATAATAAATATAAAATATCTGTGTGTTTTTTTATTTTTTTTTGTTTTTTTGAGGGGGGGTTGTTTATTTTTCAATCCTGTTCTCCAAACAGGTCTATATGTGCATGAAGGATAAAGAAATGTTAGGAAGAAATATCAAGATTCATTCAATTATCTGTGATAGCACTAGAACTGTCAGACCTATTATAAAATGTACAAAAAATTTTAGTCAAGTTTCTCATGGGGCTTTAACAATGATTCTTTCATGAAATCTGGTGTCCCTGACTGACCTATCCATTTCTGCATTGACATTGGGCAGAAGGGGAAATCCCATTAGATGTAGCTGTTTAGTACATGTTAGTAAATATCTTTGTATTTAAAACAGAACCAAGGACTTACAGTCAGCTAATGGAGGACTGGGTATCAACTTCAACTGATTCACTCTTGAAAAGAAAAACTTAACATTGCAAATAACTGCTTCTCATCAATCTAGAAGGTCAGCACAAAGCTGCCAGAGGGATATTTATGTCATGTTAGGGTTATCAAACACAGTAAGGAACTGATGTTTCATAGTGTGGAACATGTGCTTGGTCAGTTTAGTTCCAATTTTCATGCTCAGGAGAAATGCTTGAAAGTCTGGAAAATCTAAGTAAAACAGATACAGAAGGAACACTAACTATGTTTGCCCTGACTCCCACTGTTGATGCCATAGAACTGATCAGCAGCAGGGCCCTAACAGCACTGAACAATCTCAAAGAAATGCATTTCCTTCATCCACTCAATTAACACACACAAAGAAGTGACTGTAGCACGATAAGTATTAAGTAAATAATTAAAACATTGCATACAGATAAAAGAGTATTTTTCTATGCTAAAATATATGCAGTCAGTACAGAAACAAAGATACCCCCCAGTGGAAATAAGCAGCCATTGCCAGCTTGTTGGTGACAGGTCTTAATTTGTCATAGAGGCTTGCTAACAGCACTTGCTCTCATGCAGCAAAAGCAATTACTTTTTGCAGAAATGAATCGCTTTACATTCTGGAGTTGTATAAATAATTAAGATTCTACTAAATTTGTCAAAATACTTAAATACAGTACTCTAAAACATTAAAGGCTGTTCTTTATTCACACAGTTTCAGTTCAGTGCACATAACAGAGCCTTGTCACTTTACCCAAAGGATATGTGAACTCCAGAGCTGTAAGATCACATGACAAGGATTGGGGATAGCAAATTAACTCACTGCATTTATAACATCTTTCAGTACCAAAGCTCGAAGTTAAAAGAATTTGCTTTGAGAGTTGGCATGCTGTGATTCAAACAATACTTAAACTTAACAGGGAGATTAATCTTTAGGCAAATGGTATTGATTCTAACACTGTATTCCCAGTGATTCATCTGAGCCAATCAATGATCATGGTTTCTTTTCTTATATGCCTTTTGCATACCATATTAGATATTTCCCATCTTGGTGGACCATGCTGATGAAGATTTAGACTCTTGAGATTTCAACTAGAAGGGAGGTAACCTTGTTACCTTTGATGAATGTTTAGTTTTGACAACTCCAGTATCTGCTCAACCAGAGTGGTACAGTTCAGTACAATTCAGTCACTAAAGTGCTGTTCTTGGTGGCCAAGTTGTCTGCTACTACTGGTTAGTTAGCCATTCTTGCTAACTACATCACTGCTGGCTGTTTCTTACAGCCATAGTGCCACACCGCTGCTTTGTGGAGACACTGACAGAAGATATCAGCCTCACATGATCCACATTTAAAATACAGAGCCTTTTTCTGTCCTTCAACAAACAAGGATTAAAACCTTTCCAGGACCACTCACGACAGAATTCTAGCAGTTCAAGACATTCACATCTTTTCTCCTCTGCAGGGCTGATCTTAATCAACAAAGTCTTAAGTCATTACCCACCACCAAAATGAGCTTTCCCCACTGCAGATTTTTTCCTATGATTTTGGACAGTGTCCCACTTTTGGCTAGGATAGAGTTAATTTTCTTACTAGTATCTGGTATGGCTATGTTTTTTTGGATTTAGATTAAGAATAATGTTGATAACACAACAATGCTTTATTCTTTGCTGAGCAGTGTGTACGCTAAGGATGTGAATCTCCAGAAGAGAATCATAGGTTCATAGACTCATAGGCTCATGGACTCATGTCCAATTTCTTGTCCATCAAGACCCCCCAAGTTCTTTGCAGGGCTGTTCTCAGTGAGTTCTTTCCCTAGTTTGCACTCATAACTGGGATTGCCTTTTAAATAGCAAATTCATTTTTATTTGTTGAAATGGCTTTGATCAAAATTACTGAATTTATCACTGAGAGATCTCTTGGTGAAATCTGTCAACCACTAGACAACTTCAGTAATGAAGGGTCACACAAACTGAATTCTCTGTCATCAGTCAACATATCCTGACTCTTTTGGGTAGCTATAAATAGCAGATTAAAGAGGAATTTTTGTATTATGAAGTTGAATTGCTTTTAGACTTTTACCATTTGCTCACTCACCTTTATCTACCAACTGTATTTGTTTGAATAGGACATATTGATTTGTCTCTCTGATCAGAGAATAAAAAATGAACAGACATCCTTTCACTACCCAGTATCTACCCTCCCTTTATTTGAGGAGGAAGTGAACACCCTGCAAGGACAGAAGAGAGATGGCCAAGGGTCAATCAATTTTTCGGTAGTAAGCATTTTGAAAAGTAATATAAGATATTAACCAGACTGTGAGAGCAGCTTGCATTCTTCTGTCAATTACACATGCTTTTATTTCATTTTCTCCAAGAATCAAAAATAGCCAGGCCTTGGAGGAAATACTTCCAGTTTTCAGATTAAGCTGTTCTTTTGTTGTGGTTTTGTTGTTGTTTGTTTGTTTGTTTTCCTTTATTTCTTTGTGGGAGAAGAAAATGAGGCAAATAGAAAAAAATCTAGAAATTAAAAATAAACTTCTGAGACCTTGGGTAAGAACACTATCCACACACAAACAACTGACTATACTTGGTTTCAAAGATCTTTTCTCTAAATACTTATAAACTAATTGGATGGAGTGTCTGTGAGCAAATTCTTTTTTTTTCTTTTTTGTTTTTCCATTTAGACACAGTGAAAATATCTGAATACTTCAGAACAGCGTCAATTACAGCTAAGTCCTCCTACTAAATCTGCACAAGCCATTAGTTACACTATGTTGTGTTTGCCTGTAAAAAAGGGCTTTATTGACATTGCTATTTCTGCTATTGCAGCACATATCATTTGAGGACAACCCCAGGTTTGTAGAACACTTCAGGTCTGGCAGAAAGGCAATGAAAGAGCTGATAAGTGTTTTTGGATAGTTTCATAAATCAGCTACTTCAGTATTTTAACATTTTCCTACATCCTCTTTAACAACATCCATATCTTAAAAGCACAAAATGCTCATTTCAAGAAGGAAAAGCAAATCTTTATTTAAAACTCATAGAGGGTAAAAGGAAGGAACAAAATAATATTTCTCCAGAAAAAACATTTTATCAAACATCAGGTGGCCAGAGAGTAGCAATGTCTAAGATGTCAAAGAGCAGCACTGTGTATTTTAAAGATAAAACTTACTATTATTTTTAACTCATGGAGGACTCTGGGAATACTGTCATTAAGGAAGAACAAACTATAGTTTTAAGTCCAGAAACTAATAGATAATGCTTATGCGTTTGCACATTGCTATCTGTTCACAGTATGTTAGATTATTCATTGCTTTACTACTCACGCTGCACAGAGGCTATTTTTATGATTGCTGCAATAATACAGAACCCGTACTTGGCACGATGCCTATTTAGGATAGAATGACCTCCTCCTACAGAAAGCTGGAGAGCATGATTTATCACAAGCTGATAAATTCATATTTCTGAAACAATTATATGTATTCTCAACAATTAATCTCATTACTGAGCTCAACAGCATAAAAGGATGTGGAACACAAGAGCTTAGAACACAAATTCGATACATTCACCTACAAGTGTTAGCTAAAGGTGTCCAATTACTCGTGTAATTTCCATAGACAGCTGAAGTCTAATATTGATTATCACTTTAAAGATACATATAGTAATAAAGATTGACCTTTGCAACTCTTACCATAGAGGTAATGTTCTGTGCTTCTTATATAGTAAAATGACCAATATTACATGTAGACATTTTAGTGGGAAGTAAATAGTCTGAAAAAGACCTAATGCGTGGACCAAAGATCCCAAATATACATAAAAATGATTCTGAATTCCTGGTGAATCAAAGATAATCAAATGCATGAATATGTTTTAATTTATTAACTAGAAATAAGTTTCAGAAAACATATTTTAAATCATTATTTACATTTCTTTCAAGACATTTGAATGCATCAATCACAATCATTAAATAAACTGTATGATGTAAAATCTAAATGCCTTTAACTATAAAAAATAAAATTCAAATTCCACAATTTCAAATTAGCATAAAACCCTATTCACCTCTCTGTAGCACATCCACACTCCTAAGTAACTATAGCAATTACTGGAGTGAAACTGCACACAACAACAACGAAAGCCCTCTGTTTAAAGTCTTAAGTTCCCCTATGATGAGAAAAAGCAATATTTGTGTATGTTTGCTTTGATTATGAGAAAGCCAAAGAGGAGATCTCTCTCCTTTTTCCCTTGCTCTGATCGTAAAACAATGCCAGAGCCTCAGGCATGATGTAAGGACAATGCAGTCCTCCCTGTAGTGTACAAGGTTCATATGCACCGAAGTCCCTAAGGAATGCAGATGTCACGCTGTGTGCACTTAAAAGAGAGAAGAAATCTTTAATTCAGGCAGAACCTGGTCCAGACAGCTTCCTGCAATGCTATATTAGCACTTATGCAACTCCAGCGCTGAGAAAGGAAACACTGGGATTAATTTTCTAAGACATGGCACAATATTGTTCTAGTGGTGTTGCAGCTGGGCATCCCTGGTGACAGCCTGCAGCTTAACACCAGCTGCTCCTACCATTTCCCTCAGTTTGGAGATGCTGCAGAGTCACGTACCTGGTGTCATCTCGGTATAAGATGCAATTTTGGACTCAGAACACAGTCCCAAAGACATAAGGTTTTTAACTCCAGGATCACAAATCATACATACAGCTGTTAACCTCAGTGAGCTGTGGAGCAGACACCAGTGTGAAGACAAGGTGTGCAGAACAAACATTCCTTGACAAACAGTCCTGTGGTAGAAGGCACTTTCTGAGCTGGTCCCCTGCTGTGGGTGACACAGGACAGCACAGTGATACTTACCTGTACAAGGAGTTAGGCATTCTGACATCTCCTTGTCAGGCCACTGAAAACTGCCATTCTCTTTACCTTGGACTGTGAAGTATTAATAGAATGATTTTTCTACATCATGAGCTGGGAAACATCTGCCTGGAGCTCCCTCTGCACTTATGCCAGCCAAAAAGAGAGACATGGGCTTCCTGCAGGGCCACCATCTTTATCATCTAACTTGACAAACCAGCTGAGGCTGGAGCAGACTGGCCTTAGGAAGGGGACATTGGACAACTGGAAAGATATTTTTTATTCTTCACACTGAGCTTGCAACTAAATTAGAATTTGATTATTTAGACATTTGTCTGACTGGCAACCCTGATTCCTTTGGCTGTTTTCTAATATTTTTCTTTCAGCTGTATCTCTTTGTGAAATAAAATGTTAGGGTCTACCAACCCTTTGAGATGAAGCCTTTCCAAAAAGAAGAATGAGCTCACAGTAACTGCAGTTATACAAACCTAGTTTGCACCGAAGAAGAAAAGGTGTTGTGCATATGACTTCCCTTGGTCCTGCAGAAAAAGAAGAGGCTGAGAACATTTATTTCCATTCTGCAGAACTGGGGGCTGCATCATTCTTCATCTGGGTCATGAGGATTCCTTAAAACCAAACTTTGGGCCTGGCCAGTCCCCTAAAAAAGTGAGTAGATGATTTTCACTTTTATTGCTCAATACTAAATATGAATCAGAATATATCCTTAAAGATTCTGTGAATGAACTCTGAGAATTCCCACAGTCATAGTCTGGCAACACTTTTAAATTACAATCTTAGTGTTTTAATTATTGCTGTAGAAAGAGCTGGAAATACGCACTGGATTCTGTTTCTTACTTAGAAGTTCTGCCTGCAAGAAGCAGCCATTTCAGGGTGAATAATAACCGAGGAAAGAAGCAGAACATGACCACAGGGATGTCCTTCTAATTTCTCTGATAACAGGCCGTAAAAGGATAGCTGCCATCTGCTCTCTTCCAGCCTAAGGCCAATTGGAGATCAGAATCATTGGCCATTCTGTACGCTGGGATACCTACTTTGTCTGTCCTCCATGGAACAGTGGGCTCACAAAATTTGTTAACCACTAGTTTTAATTTCTTCTATGTTGAGTGCTTCTCAATCACTGGACTGTAAGGGAAAAGTAAAATCTAGATAGAATAAAAGGTTTGGAAGAGAGCCAGTACGTCCACAAAGCACAGGTGACAGCTAAATAGCCAACTGGAGATAGGAAGATGAAGACCAGTAATTAAAAAACGCAAGCCTTGTTTTTTCTTATAGCTGGCTAGCAATAGCATCAATGAAGAAATAGGGACCTTTTTTTCTGAAGCAAGACCCATAGCAGGATCCTCGCAGGATTCCCATCTTGTAGTCTGAGGTGATGAACCTGCCTTAAAATCAGGAAAGGACTCAATATTCAAGGCATGTTAAAGCTTGTGCACTAACCTACACATTGCATTTCTGACAGTATAAATAAAGCTAAAGTGCACTGTCCTCACACAATCTGCTATGGAGACAACTCCAGACTTTGACCCCATTATGTAAACAGAAGTTAATGGCATATATTGCTACAAGGCACATGATGCTACCAGGCACAAGGAAATTTTCTGATTATATGTTTCATCATTTATATTACAATCCTCTGCAGAGGATTATAGTACAGAACATAACATACATTATAGGATCATATATGAACCATATGGACTTCCATCGCCATTGACTGGCCTGCTTCAAGATATTCCTGGACTAGATTATTCTTCTTTCAAAAGTAGAGATATTATGTCTAATTATTTCCTGCTGTCCTCTCTGTGTCTTATTCTTCCATTAAACAAACAGACAGTGTTTGGTACATGAGTAAGAAATGTAGTGTAACAGAAAATATGCTAGAAAGGAAACGATTAGTAATCACTGCTTTTTGCCCAAGACAGCTAAAATGACCTATTTCCTCAGCTCATCAGCTGAGCAAACTACTGACTTCAAGATGTAAGAAACCGTTTTTGTTCTTAGGTTTCAAATACAATTTTACTTCTGTAATGAATCTGAGGGACTATGTTTTATGACCGTAAATATGACCTAGACTGGAAGAGAAGCACACAAGAACCACATTCATTCCATAAACAGAACTGATGAATGAGAAAGCAGACAGACAAACCTAAAAAATAGCCCAACTGTTCATTAAATAAGTTTAATAATTTAATATCTAGGACTCAAAGAGTATCAGTTATGTGAACATTTTCCCAGGACATCTCAGTACAGGTTATGAGGTAAATGGAAAGCATTCTTAAAGTGAAACTATTCTATTTCTTTAGGCAGTAGGAAGATAAAAAGTTAATCAGAGCCCCCAAGTGTCCTAATCAGGTGGAAGTTAATTGCAGATCTAAGGGATCTGATCCACTGTCTACTGGTGTTAAAAAGTATCATCTACCTTATGAATACATAATAAATCCCCAAATGGACATACTTCAGTCACACTCCATTAAACTGCTCAGGTGTGTCAGAATTTCCAGGCCTGAGCATAATTTTGTGACAATTAATCACTATGGTTGCTTTATAATTAGTACTGTGAGACACATGCACAGTGCTGAAATGTTTTGATTTAGGAAACTTTAATTTTGTGGTGGTTTGTTTTTGCCAGGCATGAGAAGAGGCAGCCTTCAAACATCAACTCACCTGAAAATTCCAGATGGCAAGTTAAAATCATGTATTTAGAAGCAGCTAGGAATCTCCTCTGCCACTTCTCTTGTTTTTTTTTTTTTGTTTTGTTTTTTTTTCTGATTTAGGGAAACCCCTAAAAATTTCTTTCCCCTAAAAAAAAAAAAAGAAATCCCTCTGATTGGACACAAAACAGTAACTTTAACCAGAAAATATGTAAAAGCAGAGAGCTCTGAACAACACTATTCCACAGTTTCAGTTAAAAGATGTTTTCAGGCCCATGACAATGAGAAATGACCTCACTCACAGTAAAACTTAGTCCTATCAGGAATAAATATTTTACTGTTGATACACTTATCTAAAACCAAATGCAATCTCAGGAGAAAGAATCAAATATTGATTCAATGTTTTGAAATATATCCAATCTTGCTTTTGAAAGCCTTGAGACTTCCTTCAAAGAAAGGGCCCTTCTACATGGATCTTCTACAGCCTGGCACATAAGCATAGACACAGGCTGTGTCTAACCCGGCAGGCAGTTCAGCTCATCACACACGAGCAAGTGAAGAAAGGCAGCTAGTACTAGAACCCTTCCCTCTACTCTGGAGTTTCTACTTCAGCCTAACTTCAGTCAGGTTGGTTGGACTCAACATTCCCCATCTTGACTTCAATTCAAAGCAATCCTCTGGACCAGCCACTGATTCAAAGCCTCATGATCCCCAGCAAGAACTGGAGATACTTAGATAGGTACCTATGTAGATCAGAGTTACAGTTTATTTTCTTTGGGAAACAAACGAGTTTGTACTTTTCACCACTGCCTTGAAAAATAATCATGCAACATTCACATGGGTGCAGCCACAGGTCATGCAGGGGCACTGTGCTTAGGTTGTGCACTCATTTACGCTTCAGGGGCATGCTATACATCCACCAAAGGATGAAGAGGGGGACCTTTCTATAGAAGATAATGATTCTGTTAGTACAAAGACACACAAACACAACTCTCAGTTTATTGTCCTCTCCTGCTTCACACTGCTACATAGCCTCATTCCTATGATACCATGACTGTGGCATGTTAACTGATCCACAGGCATGTCTGCATCCTCACAAAGATCTTAAGTATTTTGAGTTGGATCTTGTGTGCCCACAAGGAAGGCCATACCCTGTGTCGGCATGAGGCCTATGAGGTGAGACAATTCCAGCCATGGGAGGGACAAAACCTCCAGCAGCAGCTGTGGCTGGCTTTGCCATGTCAGCTGTCACTCCACCGCAAGGCCTCACATCTGCCTGTTCAGATCCTCCTGCTGACTCTCCAAAACACATGGAAGGGCTCTTGCTAATGAGAAATAAGCCTTCACATAAGCCTTTGGCTAGGACATCTGCCTACCACTCCTCCACTGGTGTTTGCTCCTCTGAGGATCAGATGTAGAGCCATCACATGACCTTGGCCTTCCTGAAATTCTTGCCAGCCTTTCTTTTTTTAACCATTGCCTTGTTGAGATGTGAAAGGTGATATCACTGAGCTAAATGCTACCAGGAAACTCAATTGTAATGAGACCACAAAATCCCCCTGTGAATTTTAAAATGTTGAGAAACTTCCTCAAAATACTTGGAAGGGCTTTGTGTCCCTCCTCCTACCTACTGAACAGAAAGAGCCTCTCAGTTTTTCAAGGCTGTGGGTCAGAAAGCCATGTGTGTGCTCAGCCCACAAGGACCAGGGCTGGGCCTCAAACACATACTTTTTGTCCAGAACTCGGGCAGAGACTTCAAAAAAGGAACAGAGGATACCAGAGACGTTCTTCCTTTATTTGCATGTTTTATCAGGTGAAAAGCCATGGGTTAGACAACTCCTTGGTTGAGGACTAGCTATGAATCCCCACCCAGCTTTTCTCTCGCTGCATGAGTACCAGACTACAAGAATCTGGGGGTATTAGTTGACAGCCCAGGTGAATATCAGCCAGCAGTGGTTGTGTCTAGGTGGCAAAGAAGTACTCAAGTACTGTGTTCAGCTTTGGGATCCTCACTACAAAAAAGACACTGAGGCCCTGGAGCATGGTCAGGGAAGGGCAACTAAACTGGTGAAGGATCTGAAGCACAGCTCTTATGGGGAGCAGCTGAAGGAGCTGGGATTACTCAGTCTGGAGGAGAATCAGGGGAGATCTTATTTCTCCCTACAAGTCTCTATTGTGGTGAGGTAGGGGTTGGCCTCTTCTCCCTGGTAACAGCAATAGGATGAGAGGGAATGGCCTCGAGTTGTGTCAGGGGAGATTCACGTTGGATATTAAGAAATTTTTTTCTCATAAAGAGTGATGAGCCACTGGAATAGGCTGCCCAGGGAGGTGGTGGAGCCACCACCCCTGGAGGCGTTCAAGAGACGTTCATGTGGACGTGTGTCATGGGTGGACATGGTTTAGCAGGCATGGTGGTGGTGGGTTAATGGTTGGACTAGATGGTCTTAGAGGTCTTTTCCAACCTTAATGATTCCACGATTCCACTTCTGCATAGGGCATGAAGCATCCGGCAGCCCTGTACAGCCCCAGCTCTGTTTGCACCCAGCTGCATTAGGAGGGCTGGCATCAAACACACAAGGCATCGTGAGTCTGTGCAGCAGGCCGNTTTCCTCCGCGGCGCTGCGGCCGTCGCCCTGCCGCCGGCGAGCGTCAGGCGGGGCGAGGGGGGGCCCGCTCCGCGCCCTTCCCCTTGCCCCCGCGCCCCGAGGATGGCAGCGCTGCCCGCAGGAGAGGCTGGCGGCGGCGCCCCCCCTCCTNNNCTCCTCTTTTTTTTTCCGGCGGCGGCAGCGGCGGCGGAGGATCATTGTTGTGTGGGAGGAGGGCAGCGGTGATGGACTTGATCTGCCGGGTCTCCTGCTGAGGCGGCAGCACAGCGCCCGCCGCCAGCCAGCACCCGGCAGGGCCGCACCGGGCAGCGAGCCTCGGGGACCGGGGGTCCGCGTCCCCCTCGCCGCTCCCGTCCTCCCGCACACGGACGCGCAGCGCACTCCTCCTCCTCCTCCTCCTGTGCCCTTTCATCCTTCCCCCCGGCGTCCTCCCTCGCGGTCTCCCGCGGCGGCAGATGTGCTTGGGGCAACCGCGCAGCTGGGACTATGGTGAAATTTCCAGCGCTCACTAACTACTGGCCCCTCNATGTGGACGTGTGTCATGGGTGGACATGGTTTAGCAGGCATGGTGGTGGTGGGTTAATGGTTGGACTAGATGGTCTTAGAGGTCTTTTCCAACCTTAATGATTCCACGATTCCACTTCTGCATAGGGCATGAAGCATCCGGCAGCCCTGTACAGCCCCAGCTCTGTTTGCACCCAGCTGCATTAGGAGGGCTGGCATCAAACACACAAGGCATCGTGAGTCTGTGCAGCAGGCCGTGCAGGGAGCTGGGGCTGCCCGGCACTCGCAGCCAGAGCACTGAGGAAACGCCGAGCGAAGCCAGGCTCTCGCTCAGCACCGCGGTGCTCTCGCCGGGGCCTGCTGCTAGTGAGAACTGAAAGACAACGGAAACCAGACCGCCGCCGACGCCCACCGCCCCAAAATGGCCCCGGGCCGGTGCAGAGCAGGGGCACGGCTCCCGCGGGTCCCCTCCCCGCTCCGCCGGCTGACAGGTGCCGGCACTCCGCAGGCCGCCCCCCAGCAGCCCCGGCTGAGGCATCCCGCCCGGCCAGGGGTGCCGCTCCGGCGTTCAGGAGGAGCCGCTCGGTGCCGCTCTTTCCCCCTCCGCCGAGCAGACCGTGCGCGGTGCGTGTGTCAAAGCCACGTGTTNCCTTTCATCCTTCCCCCCGGCGTCCTCCCTCGCGGTCTCCCGCGGCGGCAGATGTGCTTGGGGCAACCGCGCAGCTGGGACTATGGTGAAATTTCCAGCGCTCACTAACTACTGGCCCCTCATCCGCTTCCTGGTCCCTCTGGGCATCACCAACATCGCCATCGACTTCGGGGAGCAGGTAAGGAGCCGCCGCCCGCCCTCCCCCAGGGCCGCAGCGGGAAGGGACGCGAAGCGCAGCGCAGCCGGGCCGGGCCCCGCCGTCCTCTCCCGGCGCTCCGCTGCCCGCCCGGGAGCACCGGGGGCTGCCCCGACCTCAGGCTGACGGGGAAGGACTTTTTAATTCCCCCGTGCATTTCGGGATTATATAACGTGACATTACATAATGCATTCGAAAGGGGTTCTGCGCTTCTTCCCCCGGTCCCCGCCCGGCGCTGCCGCAGCGGCGCGGTCCCCCCGCGGGGCCGTCCCGAGTGGAGGGGAGNGGCTGGCCGCGGCCCTGCTTGGGCAGCTAGCGGGTGCGTGCCCCTCAGCCCCGCTGAGGTACCCGAGTGAAATGGGGTATCCCAGGCTGTCCTGATCCCTGCTTGCTACCTTTCGTACTTAATATACTCTGCTGTTTTGCCCTCGCTCTTCGTGAAGGATGCTTCTCTGTCGTAGCATCGTGCTGCGGAGAGCGCTGTGGTCTCTCTGTTTGGTGTTTATGACAGGTAAGGCCACAGCTGTTTGTCCGGCTGGGATACAGGGGCTCGCACCACCTTTTTATTAGGACACTGTACACTCATGATGTTACACTGGCCAGCCACCAGAAGTATTGCATCCCGTACAGCTCTTCTCCTTGTCCCAGATCACTCAGCTTTGCTCAGAAGCTCTTTGTTTCTAATCAGAGTAGGCACCTGCTCCCATGCTCCATAAGTAAAAATACCAGAAAACTAGTGCGTACTTTCACCTGTTTATGAAGAGGAAAATAATTAAAAAAACCCAAAACTATTACAGTAGGAAAAAACACCTATCACGTGTTTGTCATGGCTATCTTAATCTCATTTTGCTTCTTAGTCTTTTAAATTTAAATAAGCTATGATATAAAAAAAATGTAGTTCCATCCTTGTCTGACAGCTGAGTACTTTCCTACTGAGTCAGACTTTTGTAAATCATGCTTAGGGGAAAAAAAAAAAGAAAGAAACAACAAGGGGAACTGTGACTTAAATGCTAATAACTATGCCACATTAATAGCATACAACAGAAGTTAAACTGAAAGCAGTTTGTTCAGCAAATGCCATGTGACAGGTGCGTGTATACAGTTTAGGTCAGCTTGATTCAAAACCCACTTCAGTCTGTTAGAAGCATCCCATCTTCAGTATGCTCTGCACTAGAACATGAAAAATTAGCAAACAAAAGGGTGCAATTGTGTATGTGAGGGATCTTCTGTCTGGTCTAGAATGAGTTACGCAGCAGGGATGTTAATATGTGGATGGTTCTTATATTTCTTTTACAGCAGCATGCACAAAGCATCTCAGAAAGTGGATTTTGTTTGATAGCTGTGGCATAGGATGAGACTGGCCTTCTGGGGGTGTTAGGGTACCTATTTTTGAGATGGGTGCCCGGGTATGTGTTTAATTAAAGAAGGAAAAATCTAGTGAGTAGCGAGGCTGCTGGAGAAAATCTTTGGTCAGTAGTGGGAACTGGAAAGAGGCATTTTGTACCAGCCCAGTGTGAGCTTACTTACAAGGAAATCAGGAAACTGAGGCAGGGACAAAGTCACTCCAGGTCAGAGGAAATCCTATTAGTGACAGAAGGACAGTAATTATATACGTACTTGAAGTTTTACATGTATTAAATTATTTCTATCTCCCATAGGACATTAATATTAGATTTGTGTTGCGGAAAATACATTGGCTTCCTGAGCTAGTCACCTTTCTGCTCTCCACAACTGTAATAATCTTAATAACAGGCCTGAATGGGGGCCACATAAAAGAATAGACGTGACAACTGATAGCTCTGAAGGGGTTCTGGTACATCCCTCTGTGAATGTGTGCTTCGGATAAAAAAGGTTTCTAGGAATGATAATGGCAGTCAAATTATCACGAAGTAAAGCTACCCCCTCTGGACAGTACTGTAAAAGAGACAGGAGAACTAAAGATCAGAAGTAAGAGATGACTGCAAAAATGAGGCAGAGAATGCATGTTGCCTGAGCAGAGAGGAGAAGGTGTTTAAAAATACCCTAAGTCAGAGATGCTTTTGACTTGTATTCATGCATTGTTCTCTCGAGTGGGAGGGCTATTTGGAAGAAGTGTTCAAAGCAGAGCCTTTGTAACAAAGCTTAACAATATTAGTGTGGGACTGAAGAATGCAAAACAAGGAGAATCTCAGGTTTTTGTTTCTTGGTTGTTTTTTTTTTTTTGGTTTGTTTTGTATTTTTTTTAACCAGAAGAATTTTTCTAGGTGTTGATTAGTTCTGTTCGACAGCCAACATCAGTCGGAAGCTGCCAGCTTGTTGTTAATGTCACAGTTTCTGGGTTACTTGTAACTTGAAGAGATACAGAGTACTTGCAGAACATATTTTGTGACTGTCCTCCTTGTCCTATACCATGTGTTCTCTTCGACAATTTTGTTTAGTTGGTAGGAAGTGAAAAATGCTGGAGCAGCGCTCACGGTAGCTGGCAGGCTCATCTACTGCAGTTTGTTCAGCACCACTGTAGCCAGAGAAGAGTCTCCTGGTGACTCTGGGACCCTCATCCAGCAGTGCTTCATGCCAAGGCTGTATTACAGAGCTATTCCAGTTCAGTCATCTGACCTCATCTGTTCACCTCGTGAAACCTTCTTAGACAAATACCTTATATCTTTTTCTACTAAAAAAAGTAATCCTGATGTATGACAGGGTCAATTGGCAGCATACTGGTGAAGTAAAAAACTCAAAGAAGTCATTATGGCCATGCTGACTGGGGGGTGGGAGAAAGTGGTGGTGAAAAGTAGGAAGGTGTTTTTGGGGGTTGGACTCAATGATCTCTTGAGGTCCCTTCCAACCCCTATGATTCTATGATTCTAAACTGTTTCTGATCCATTTCCATTATTCCTTCTGCAATGCATTTCTCTTACAATTTATTTACACTACTGCATAGCTTTTGGGAAATTTTCTTCTGAAAGTAAGGCCTTCGGGAAAATAATCCCAAATATATAGATCCATTTTTCCTTTTCTGCAGAAACAGTGTGTTTGTGTGTATGCATGCAGATGCAGGTATGTGGTTATTTACTTATCTCTATGTACAAGCATAAATACACAGAGCATTTCTCCAAAGAGCCTGACACCACCAGAAGAGAGGTTAGCCCCTTTGTTCTGCTGGCGAGAGCATTCCACTCTCAGAACCTTCTCCTCAGATTCACTATAACTGAGTGCTGTAGATCAGGGTTTGCGCTAAAAATCCTGGCTTCTGTGGAAAATGTTAAGTGTATTCGCTTGGAAGGAAATAAATAAACTGCTCCCATGGGGTGGAGTGGAGCACAACCTCAAACAACTCACCTGGCAAATAGCATTGCTGTAACCCCATGCATTCAGAAATCTGTTACTTTACTCACCAGTTTTCTTTTTAACTGGGCTGCTCACATGTAATGTGATGTTCTAATTTTAGTTCATGTATTGTATTAGCATTATTACTGAGTGGGTAAGGTGAGGTGCAGTTTATTTAAACGACTTCCTCAGAAGCGCACAGTCAGCCTTCAGCAGGATGAAATATAGCTTGCAAGTATGACTGATGACTGTCTGCTGCTCATGGGAGAGGTCAGACACATGGCAATATTTTGCAATATCTGACCCCTCAGTGACCTATTTGCAGTTGTCCCTTAGTTGTTTTAGTTATCCACTGGAACTATACACTGGACGAAAGGAGTTTTGTCCTTTCTCACTATAATGCAGCCAGGCCCTGAATCATTAGTTTCTACTGATGTTAGCTGGGTGGATTTATTTACAAACATTACTATTAGATAAGCAGACATAGTGTTCAGTGGCATGCAGCTGCTTGCAAACTGAGCCTGGGCAAGAAGAGTCCCAACTGCCACTTTGTCCTGAGATCACAGGAGTGTTCCTGTCCTGCAGGTAATTGAGCACAGCTCAGTAGCTGGGATTAGACAGGTGAGCTATGAAGGAGGTGATACAGATTCTGGATTCTAATTCTTTTTATTTTCAATAATTGCTCAAAACCACACTTTTTTTTTCTTGTATTTGAATTCATTTCTCTTTGTTTCTCCTTAAGAAAAATAACATTGCCAGAAAACCAGAACGAGTCATGAATAATGTATCAAAAAGAATTAGTGAGCTTATCTTCGGTCTGTGCCATTTGCCAACTGGTAGGGGGTTAAACATTTTGATTAATACTTTATGAAGCTCATTTTTGGGGTAAGTGTTATTGTCTGGACGTTCAGAACAAGCATTTCAAGGGATTTCAGCCGGGTTTCGTAACCTCATTGTGCCACAGTTCATCTGGCTTTGTTTGAAGTGTATTCAAATGCCTGCCTATGTGTCACAGGGGCATAAGGAGAATGCGTGTTTCAGGACTGCTCTGAGATGAAAGGTGCCGTGCAAGTGCCAAGTATTCCTGTTACTGCTGCTGCCAGAGGTCATTGACTCACTGAAATCTTGCAGGACTTTAGTATCACACAAACAAGGAACACAACGAGGTTTTGTAATTAGTGTTGATGATGACTGTATGTTATTACCACTAGCAGAGTATGAGTATGATGGAGATACTCAATTTGTTTTAAATTAATACGAACTACATGAAATTTTAAATTAAATTAGTAATTAAGTCTTATCTGAAGGCATCATATAGAATCAGAAACCAAACTGAACCCACACAGAGGGAAGCAGAGGTGGTACATCTCTGCTTATGCTCCAGGGACTTTCTGTTTCTAGGCAAAGTGAGTCTTCCACGCCAGCCTGAGTCCTACAGCCCTGGCTCCTAAACAGTTGTCTGCCAGGCACTTGGAGGTTTCAGGCCACTGCCAAGTGTCCTGCAGACCCTGTGGACAATTCTTGAGAGCACAAGTGGTTAATTATGCTTACGTGGCTACAGTAGTTGTTGTGGGCATTAGATGCCAGACACATCAGTCATATAGAGCATTTGCTAGAGTTTGACAGCAAGTGGTATGCAGCGGGATCTGGGGAGAAGTCAAAGATCTAATAAAGCATTAGCAGATAAAAACCAGATCTCAGCAATGCATGATTGTTCTTAACTGTAACAAAGACACATTCTCCCAGCAGCTGAACTGACATGTATTTGGATTTTATAGCACGTATGATACAAAATAAACAGGTAATGAAGAGTTGTGGGTCTCTTTGGACATTACTAGAAATTGTGAGAATGTTCCTCAGAATGAGAAGCCTGTTCCTTGAAGCAGTGCTCTGTGCTGCTCTACTGTACAGTATCTAACCTAGACATAGATCTGTAGCTTGCTTCATCAGGACCTTTTTTTCATCCAGCCCTCTCCTTCCTTCACAAAATCAGTCAGCTTCCTGCTTTTCACCCCCACTTTCTCCCACCCCCCAGTCAGCATGCCATAATGACTTCTTTGAGTTTCCTCACACTTTGCTGTTATGCATGTTTTGTGGTTGGTGACAGCTGTTAAGCATGTTTGAAGTTGTTGGCTACCTGTGTAGATGCAGAGCTAACCTATTTCCAGGAAGGGATGGAAGGAAGAAGGGAGAAACAAGCTTGCACAACACCAACCAGGCGTTTATTTGTTTCTGCAGCAGCTTTGTTCATCTCCGCAGCGTGAGTTCAGATAGCATTTGCCCAGTAGGTTGTTATAAAATAAAACTTCTTGGTATGTGGGGTGGAAGTTGTTCTCCCTGCCAGAAGATTAAATGGTGTGGTGGGAGAGCAGGGGTATTTACCATATTGCCTAGTGATCCCCCTGGGGCAGAGGGCTCTTTCAGGAGTTATCACAGTCCCTCACTGAGAAAGAATCACGTTGTGGCTCCAAAGTGCTCCAGCCACATGTTGAGGCACAGGACACTTGAGGTCTTCCCCTTTCCTCAGTGAAGTCCAGTAGATGAAAACAGCATCAGTAAGAAAAGATATACCCCAAGTCTAATTTTAAAGCATAGATTCAAAACTGAAATTTTGGAATGAGTTTGAACCACCATGCTCTGCAACATAGAAGGGAAAGCAAAACTTCTCTGAGTCAAACTGACCATTCAATTTGTTTCAAGTCTTTTGTTCATTTCTTTTGGTTGCATTTTTACGAAAGCATGCAAGCCAATTTCTGTTTGCATTTGATTTGACCTGAATTGATTTATTTTTAATCTCTGCTCGCTTTGCTGCTGCGTGGATAACTTGGTTGTGTATAAAACCTTGAATGACATGACCAATCTAATGACTGTTTGAAGATAAGTGACTGCATCTGCATGCAAAGAAGGCACAGATGCTAGGCTTCATCTCTGAACACATAGATTCTAGCTATTAATTGACTTGATCCTAGACAAGGCATGTTTCCATTTCTTTGTGTGAGTCTTGCCAGTTGCAAAATAGAGATGTGTTTCACAAGGCAGTTACAAAGTTTATTCCTTCATGTTTGTAAAACATGGTTGTAAGTTGCTGTATAAATAGAAAATGTAAATATAGCTGCCAACTCATGCAGAAACCTCCATGCATAAAACTGAGCAATTCCAAACAGATTTTGCTTTGTAGCTACTTTCAGAAATCTGTGATGTTCTTAAATAATGTGTATTACTGCTAAGCTCAATTCCAGTTTAAGTGGCATATCAGAACATACGTTTGTGCAAAAGAGAAAAGGAAGATTTCTAATGACCTTCGATTTTAATGAATTAATCTAACTAGGTATTGATACCTCATCCTTTCTGTACATAGAAACCTGTGGATTTTTGGGGAGATGGGGGGTGGAAGCAGGGGTGTTAATATGCAACTGGATTATCAGATTATACTTCCTTCTGCTTATTTTCTACATGTTCCTATAACTGTGGTATAGACTGCTGCTACTTCTTCCAATAACTTTTTATTGGAATTAATATTAATAAATAATATATCCAATAAATAGATATACAAAAAAGTCCAGTAACTCGTCCTATAATTAGCTTACTAGCTTGAGAATTGAAAAGAGTGGCCACAAGAACAAGAGACCTGAATGACCCATGAACTTCTGAAACAGCAAAGCTCTGCAGTTCTCCACCTTCTGTCTGCTCTGTGATATCACTCCTGCGGAAGTGTCTTGTTACCCTACATTAGAATTTGTTTGCATATGCAGTTTTTCTTGATTAGTTCCTTTCTGATACACTGTAAAATGAAAGAGCCTGCATAAAATGTTAACTGCAAATTAATTTGAGGTGCAAACAAGCCTTTGGTTTCAAGGAATGGTGAAGCACAGCATTGCTATTTGTGAACACAATTGATTTCTGGGCCCATTTCAAGAGCGTACTGGGAGAGGACAAAGGAAAAACACTGGAAAGTAAACAACAGTTTGCTAAAAAGAAAACATAGTGTTACAATGGAATAAAATAATATTTAATTATTTTCTCCAATATTATGCAAATAATTCACAGTTTCTTGTTTGGCAGGAGTATTCCTGCTTGAGAAAGAGTTTGCTTTGCTGACATGGCACCATTTCTTGTCGGTGGCTCAAAAAGAGTCCAGCTTTTAGTGTGGGAAGTGTTTCGATTAGATTGTTAGAACTGGCAAGAATAAACAGAATAAAAAATGTAACACACAACTTAATTTCAAATGATGTGCTTGAGATGGCTCTTTTGCTTTATGATTGGATTGCTACAGCAATGGTTTCCAACCTTTTTCAGTTTTACTGCTTTGAAAATCTTCCAGTGGAGATGCAGAAAGAACATCTGTACAAGTTGGACAGCCTATTTGTGCTTACATTTTTCCTAGTTACCTGTCTCTGACTTCTTGTATGTAGTTTTATTAGTACAGGTTTCTGTGGGCCATATGTTAAACACAACACCCTAACTGCAACTATTATTTTTCTCCTAAATAAAGTCATATAAGTAGAATGTGTAGGTACAAGGGGTAAAATTTCACTGCGTCCACTGTTATTTTTAGTGACAGTATTTGACACTCACTTCCCTGAAAATATAAGATTTATGTTCGCATTTTATTAGACTATTTTCCCACATTGCATAGTAGTCTCACTGCATTCACCCTTCTTTCATTCTGTTGTGAATCAGGGACCAGTGTCTTAATTTTATAACCTCTCTGTCAGTCAATGACAGCTGCTGCTTCTGTATCCATGGCCAAGTAAGGTGAGTTGAGCTGAGACAGGCCTCAGGCAGCTCCCTGCCTGTTAGGAAGATTTTCACTGCTGTGCCATACTGGTATGCACCAAGAAGTTGGGAGCCTTTGATCTGTATCCCATAGTTCTGTAGTTGAAAGACAGACTTTCATGGGTCCATTGTTACCATTCCCTCTGTCACCAATTAGAAAGTGTTTAGCACATTTGAAGAGAAAATGAGTAGTTAACAATATTACAGGGCAGGAAGACACTTCACATTTTCAATTCTGTTAACAGGGAATAAAATGTCAGTTACATAAGGAAGAATATTATAGAAATGAAACATTTCTAGCTTGGACCAAAAGGAAAAAAAAAAAAGAGGAACTTGATAGCTGTCTGCAGATCTATGAACTACAATGTAATTGTGGAGGAGAGCAAACAGTGTTGGCTAGGTCAGTGCTGCAGAGGAGAATGTGTCCCAGAGCAATAAGAGAGATTGAGGCAATTAAACGTAATTTAGACTGAAAAGGTTTCCAGATAATTTTTCCAAGTAAAATGCAGTAGTTGTTCCAGCTCATACATTACTTAGTTCTAAAATATGTTGGCATGAAGAATGCTGGGCTTTAGATGGCATTAGATATTGGTGACATTTTGTGTAGGCTCAACTTCAGTGGATTGCTGAAAGCAAATATTGTGATTGATGTAAAATACTGCACACAATAAATCAAGCCTAAAGACCACGTCTTCTGGTGAGACAGCTGGGCAACTATGTACTTCTCAAAGATGATCAATGCAATCTGGAAGGGCATTGTAGTTAAGGACAGTTGACATGGCCTCTTCCTAATATCTTGTACAACTCAGAAGTTTGGAATTTCTAATATTAATTTCAATCACTTTGGCTATTGTGATTATGATACAGTTTCCTTGCATGATAACATTCTGTTTTTCACACAACACTTCTTAAGTTCATTGGGCAGAGATGGTTTGCAAAGAAGAGAAATCAGTTGTGTACTTAATTAAGTATTGACTGTGAGGTCCCTGTTGTGTTCATTTTAGAAGTGTGTAATGAAACAGTGTACTCTTTGCTACCTGAGTAAGCAATATGCAACTCTGGAGCCTTGGTGGCAGAGCAGGGGAAAAAAATGCATACAATTTGAGCTTTTCAGAATCCAAGAAGCCTTCCAATATGAAGGAAACTGAGTATGGGAATTTCCTCAGTGTGGAAGTAAGAGAAATCATAGCTCTCATTTTACAGTGGAGGCTTGAAGACTGTTTTAAAGGACTTAAAGACAAATTGCCTTGAGAAGACACTCTGCAGACACGAAGAGTATTTCAGTTAACTGTGATGACATAAAGCAGGTGCGTTGCTTTCCAGCCTTGTGCCTTGAAAGACAGTAGTCTTTTTAGTTCATACTGTCATTCATTTGCTTTGCCTTGTTTTCTCTTAGGTATTGAAGGAGTTTACTTACATGGGCATCCTATCTGCTCACAGCTAACTACCAATCTCTGCATGACTTGGGTAGGCAGGGGCATCATACAAAAGCCCTGTGTACGTGGATTTCCCAGTTAATTTGCTGACAGCAGAGGGAAGGCAGGGATCCGAGCCCTCTTTCCAGTCTCAGCCTCTGGAAGGGATGTGTGGGCAAGCACACCTCTCCTTGTTTTCCTCCCCTTCAAACTCTTGGCTTCCTTGAGGGATCATATCACGATTGTATCAGACAGTCCATTTGGCCCTTGCCCTATTATTAGCTTTTGTAACTTACTCATCAGCCCACCCCACTTCCTCACCCACTCTGGCATTCTGGAAATGACTTGGAACACTTGGGTGATTTGCAATCCACAGACTGTAGTTCAAGAGACTGCTTAAGGAGAGGAGTTCAAACCAGCTGCCAATGATAGCAGGCAGAACCAAATACACATGGGATGTGCTTGGGTGGATAGTTGATTTCCCTCATTTACTAGCACCAGTGCACTGTCTGTAGGCTGCCCCACAGTTGGTGGGGAATAAATATTCCAGTCTCAATGTATGGATCATCTTCTCCATCAAATTTTAATTTTTGCCATCTCTTGCTCGTACTTTTTTTGAAGCCCATTAAAATAACCTCAGTTTTTAACAGTCACAGAGACATCTGGATATTTTACTGTGCTGTACAATATTACGAAATGACTGATGACATGTAGCCAGAAATCTGCTATGGCAGCACGATCAGCTTCCCCCATGTTTATGTTGAGTCATGACAATTTCACAGTGTGAAACACTTGCTTTAGAAGAGAAAGGAAGTTCAAACCATAAAACATTTTTAAGATCCATAAAAAGCTTTCTGTTTGCCCCAGGTAAATATATTTCTCAATTGCTTCTCTAATACAAAAGATAAATGTATATAAACATGTGCATAGTGTCTCATTTGTGAGCATGAGAAGAGAATGCATTTACAGAAAAATTGTTCACTGAATGGTGCTAAGTACTGTGGTGATTACTCACTACCTTACATGTGAGGCAGGGTGGTTACAAGGACAAAAGCTGTGAGTGGAACTATCTGCATGTTTTCGTGTGTGTGTGACTGCCTCCTGTAGTTTGAGACACCTCTGATTGCATGCTACTGTGGTGGTTGCGTGTGCAACTGTGGCTTCATTTTTGAATAACTGGTTTTCTACATGGATCTCATCTTCTTGAAACAACACCTTGAGGCACTCCTGCTCACTGCGCCGCTGTTCTTTATATACTTGTGGGCAGTCATTTTGCATCAGAGCTTTTTTATTTCAAAGCATGAAAGCATGACGACCTTTCAGCGTTCGCCGGCTTGTTCTTATATGAGCTTTCTGAGATACAGTCAACGGTCTACCGGTTAGGACGTGCTCCAGCATTGTAATCATCTTCGGAAGATCGTTCTTCAGCAATGCCTTCTGGATTTGATATGAGCAGTGTGGGTTGTTTTTGCTAGTACTTTTCAGAGGCCAACATTTCTCTTTAATAAATTTATGAGAAAACACAGCAGGTAGCCTGCTTGACACATTTTTTATTCTAGGGTTGACCTATTGGTGAGCTTTGAATCACTGTCCAGAAATGACCTGTGCAGCTGTGGACTAACTTTTCCAAATCACAGTATATCTTTTTTGTCACCTGAAATCTCCAGCCACCTTGTGAGCGGTTGTATTGTCACAGCTAGCAAAGTCACCATCATTGCCTCAGGACTTAGTAGAGAGAATGTATGTTAAGCTGCATATTTGTGACTTGAGCTCCAAGGGTTCGCTCATGCTTGTGGTAATCTGCAAATGTGGGTTCTTCTGTATGGAGTATATCCACTGATTTAAAAGTGGAAATGGGGCCAGTGGTAAAAGAAAGGTCTAGGTTAAGGAGGAATCTGCAGGAAAGGAAAAAGCCTGGCAACTTTTGCTTCAGCAGTACCAGCACGTCCCAGAAGCATCCAGCAAATGCCTTGTCTCAAGTCACAAGAGCTTTTCACCCCCCCCAAAAAAGCTAAGATATTTACATACCAGGTGGCTATGGGGCCATACTTTCATGACTGATATCTTGCTGAATAATAGACATTTTTTCCATCTTCATTCCACTATAAGCCTGAAGTGGACAAAGCAGGCTTACCAGTATAAACTTAGCTTAGCAAGAAGGCAGCTGGCTTCTCTATAACCACTACAGAGAAGAATGTTAAGTAATACAAATCCAATTGGTGATAAAGGGTAATCTGCTCTTAATTGTAGAAATACATGGAGGGAAAATCATGGCTCACTAATATCCCTGACCTTTTTTCAAGTGCAAATAATGATAGTAGCTGCACCCCAAAAGAAACCATTATGTATCGATTGAGTGATATCTAGAAGAGTTTGCCTTATCTATTGAGAACCCTGAGTATGAGCTCTGTGGCAAGAAGTAAGGGAAGGGAATCTTCTAAAACTGGAAGAATAAAGAGTGTTTTAAGGTTTTTTTACTCTTAACAGGCTTATAGCATTAGGGACTCTAAACACTGTTTCACTTTTCTTTTGACACAGGATAGGGGGGAATGATAAGCAAACAGCTTCGAATGATTACAAAGAAAGATTAGTAGTCATTTTGCAAGAGGTTATTAGTGCTACTTCTAGGAATTGGTTTCACAAACAGCTCCAAGCTTGAGCATCTCTCATTTGCTCTCCGTAAGGAGTAATACCACTGGCTCATGATGTTTAGCATCAAATAACAATATGTGTCTTTCTGTTTTGACTAGATAAGATTCTGTAAGCCTCAATTCTTCTGTGTCTGTCCCATTGCTTCATGATTCCTTTGTAAAAGCAAGAAAGCATCCCATTGAGAAAGAGAAACGGGATATAAAAATAAGGAGCCCTGCATATCACTCCATCCTTTTTTCTCTTCCACTGCATGGTATTACACCAACGAAACACAAGCAGCCATCTGCAGCCTGCCAAGTTGAACCCAAGAGGACCTACCACCAACAGTTTAAGCCTTTACCAGATGTTTTGGCCCCTTTATCTTCTTACACATGTTTATGTAGAAGTGGCTGTGTGTCACATCGTCTGCCTTCAGCAGTGGGCTGAACCCACTGGCAGGTCCTGCACCGCACTGGCTCTGACACTGGACAGCTCCTGAGCTCCTTAGCATGGCCACTCCTCTTTGACCGGTCCTTTCCGTAGTGTCACTGACTTTAACTGATGCATAGGAAGTTCCGCACAAATGTGCATGGGAACTTCTTCACAGTTCAGTGATGGAGCACTGACACAGGCTGCACAGAGAGGTGGTGGAGTCTCCTTCTCTGGAGATGTTCAAGACCCACCTGGATGCCTACCTGTGCAACCTGGGCTAGGGGGCTGCTTTGGCAAGGGGGTTGGACTAGACGATCTCCAGAGGTCCCTTCCAACCCCTACAATTCTGTGATTCTGTGACTCATGCACTAGTCTCCAGAACTGTCAGTAATCTTCAGCTAACCTGCAGTCATCTCAAATCTGATTTTCCTTTGCTGTGCCTTTTCCGATGGCTTCCCTCAGAGTATGTTCCCTTAGTATTTGCAGGCAAACTGCCCCCATGGTAATGACAGCATATGTTCCCATTCCAAGACCCCTTTTAAATGAGAGGCTCAGCTTCACAAGAGGAATGCTTAACTTGACATCTTTTTTGATACTTGTGCACTTTGATTTTAGGCCCAAGTTAAGCACATGCACTGGTATTTATCTCATATGAGACAGCAAGACTTCAAGTTAAGAATGTGTACTTTGCAAAGCTACAGTACTTTATGTAGCAAACAGTCCATGCTTGACTCTTCTTGCACCTGCAAACGTGCAGTCATGGTGCCAGGAAACCTGCTGTCTNTCCGCACAAATGTGCATGGGAACTTCTTCACAGTTCAGTGATGGAGCACTGACACAGGCTGCACAGAGAGGTGGTGGAGTCTCCTTCTCTGGAGATGTTCAAGACCCACCTGGATGCCTACCTGTGCAACCTGGGCTAGGGGGCTGCTTTGGCAAGGGGGTTGGACTAGACGATCTCCAGAGGTCCCTTCCAACCCCTACAATTCTGTGATTCTGTGACTCATGCACTAGTCTCCAGAACTGTCAGTAATCTTCAGCTAACCTGCAGTCATCTCAAATCTGATTTTCCTTTGCTGTGCCTTTTCCGATGGCTTCCCTCAGAGTATGTTCCCTTAGTATTTGCAGGCAAACTGCCCCCATGGTAATGACAGCATATGTTCCCATTCCAAGACCCCTTTTAAATGAGAGGCTCAGCTTCACAAGAGGAATGCTTAACTTGACATCTTTTTTGATACTTGTGCACTTTGATTTTAGGCCCAAGTTAAGCACATGCACTGGTATTTATCTCATATGAGACAGCAAGACTTCAAGTTAAGAATGTGTACTTTGCAAAGCTACAGTACTTTATGTAGCAAACAGTCCATGCTTGACTCTTCTTGCACCTGCAAACGTGCAGTCATGGTGCCAGGAAACCTGCTGTCTGGCTAACTGTATTCCTCCTTCCCCATCCCACTGTGCCAGAGTCAGCTCTAGGTCAGTGTTGTTCAGAGGCTTTCTCTCCTAGCTTGCATATTGTAGTGCTGGCAAGATGTGGATGTGACTGCTCTGCCACTGCCAGTGACCTGTGGCTCCCTCTTGTCCTTACCCCAGTTGCTTGTTTTAGATTCCTGCTCAGCACAATGCTGTGTAGGGGAAGCAGTGAGATTTTTCTCCCTGCATGCTGGCATCTGATGGCACATGTGAATGCCTGCTCTTCTCACTGTTTTTTTAAGATGTTGCATGCAAAGGTCAGAGTGATTATTCTCTCACTAAGTCTTAAAGCCAATTTCTGGATCAGAGACGAGAATATCATTGCCTGCATTCCTTACATGATTGCTCATCCTGCTGTGGCTGACCAATGATGTTTTCTTACCTGCAAGGTCAGAGATAAAGATGTTGAAGTGCTGAGGGAATCTAATCTCAACAAAGCCTCTTTTGGATCTCAGAATCATTCTGCTCTTTGGGTATTCTTTTAAAAGCAGTCTTTTTTGGAAGCCTGGGAGAAGCATGTTGAAATCCATCATTTGTAAATGTCATGAATGCGTTGTGTGAAGCATTCCAGATGTTGTGAGGTAGGTGTTCAGGGTAGGTTTCAGAAAGAAATGTATCCATTGTGATCTTGTACAACAGAATTTCATCTTGAGGGACTTTGGTGGTGTTTATAACCATCCTTAACATTATACATTTTTTTAAAAAGCTATATATAATTTGATTTCAGACATTTTCAGGTCATAAGTAAATTAGTAAGCTTGTTCCAAATCAGAGATGAATGACATGAACAGCGCAGTGTGAGTCAGATCCATTACCTGTTCTAAATTAAACTTGTCCTGAGCCAACACTGATCTTGAGACTGTGAAAATCTCCCCACTTTATAGAAACTGATGACATTTCTAGTTTTATAGTGAAGAAAAAGTAAAGCAGAAGAGCTGAGGACAGTAAAGAAGCAACAAGCCAACTAACGTGCAGGAAAGAATCCAAACATTCTCTTAGGAGTAAATACTCTGAATAAAAAAGTTACTGACTTAACAGCTTCAGGGGATAGATTTTTTGGCTTGCCTAGCACACCCAGGAGTTCAGATTGTAGAATTCTACATTTACCGAAGTGGCTTCATCTCCTAATGAAAATGAATGGGTGTTTCTCTACCGAGGCACTGCAAACTGTTTGAAATATCACTGCAAAGGGCTTCTGTTCTCTGGAAAAAGAAAGGAGTATATGAAATACACGAGGATGACATATAGGGGAGAAAATTGGAAAGCTTGGAGGATTTATCTGATGGCCTGCCTCCCAACAGAGACAAAAGAATATTAATATATGCCTCAACTGAGATTTCATGTGGGGTACTTTGCACAGTACTGGCTAGACATACTTAAAGCAGGTCAATTGAAGCTTGTTCAAAAGATTAGGAAAAAAAACCAACCAGCAAAACAAAGCTCTCCAACAGTTAGTTCCTCCATTTCTTATTATCTTATTTGGAAAGGAGGAGTTGAAAGAACTTGATTTCTGTATCCCAGCAAAGATGATCAAAGCATGAATAAGGCTGTTCTCTGTAGGTAGATAAGGTAAGGTGTTTGCTTACCCACAAGCTAGAGCAAGCTGAGTAGCAACATTTGAGTGAAAACAGACAGGGAGTACTTTTATGCTTGAAATGAAGAAGGCTTCAAGCTACCAAAAGAGTGAGGGCTCTGGACAGATCAGGGACAGACAAACTGAACTACATGGTTTTGAGATTGAGTTAATGAGAAGCATTCTGTTGCACGTGTCCCAGTTGCACAGCCAAAAACTGAAACCTATGCTCTTGGAAGAAAGGAAGAAGAACTTGGTATAGACAACTATTATTTTGTATATATTTCCAGTATATGATCCATATATATATAAAAAAGAAGAGAATCCTGTAGTGGACTTTCAAGAAATAAGATGCTTTGACTTCAGCTTATGCTGTTGTAGTGATTACCTAGGAGAGAGCATGCCAGTTCAGCTTAAGCCCTAATTTTGAAGGCTTTTTTTTTTCTTTCATTATGCTGTATTTTTAAAATCTAACTGAATATGCAGCAGATCAAAAATACTGTTTTTTAATGCCTCTTTTTTTTTTTTTCTCTAAAGAAATCATTGCTTATAAGGGACCCACAGAAAACCACTAGCTGTTCTCTTGGTGGAACAGTGGTTAATTAGGAGGCATGGTTCTGGAAACACAAGATGTCCCCTCACCCAGAGCTGTGGAGGCAGGGCTGCAGCTTCTGCTGCACTGACATTACTGCTGGTGCTGGCGCGGGTGAACAAATGAAGCTCTGTTCATTTTATGCTCCAGCAGAATGAGCGTGGGGGTGGGGGGGTGACAGGAGAGATGAGCTTGAGGATGGAGGCTGCTCAATCACATGAGGAAAAATTTAATGAGAGAAGACAATGCAGATTCAAGTTCATGAAGAAGGATTTTCAAAGATAACATGTTAAACAAAATTTGCAAGGGTTTAGCAATGCCCTTTTATCACTGCTCACAGGGTAGCTTATCTGTTCATTTCTTCTCTTTTGCATGCTAATGATAAATCAAAGTTGAACTTCAGTGTTTGCTTTGTCATTGCCATTGAGCCTGATTTAGGATAATCTCAAAACATGAAATGCCTTCCCATTTTCTCATAGCGTTCCAGATAGCAGGCGAGCTTTCTGGTTTAAAAATCCTTTTAAACATTGCTGCTATAGCATATTCGTAGTAATACTCAGAAGTGCCTAAAGAACACTGAAGGGGAAAGCATGCAGTCTGCACTGAGAGAGAATTGCTTAACTCCCTTAGGCCACTTTGAAAATCACAGTCTGTGTATTTCCATCCATTTGAATTATGCTGCTTTAGTCCTTCTGAAAGCAAAGCAACCACAATTACAGTAATGACACATTACAGGAAAAATATCTATCACAAGCTCTGTACGATGCAGTAGCTTTGGAAATGTGGCATTTTAGAAACAAGGATATTAAATATGCTGCTGTCTGCATAAATGCAATGACCAGGAAGCTCTAGTTATGTCGCTCTAGTTAATGAGAAACGAGCTCTTAAAATGATTTTATGATGCGAACAGGACAAGGTGTCCTGTAAGAAGAGCAAGTGATGAGACCCTAGAGGCTTACTTCTGTGTCTCAGATGTTTAGCATTCTCATCTGGCTGAATGAAGATTGAAGGAAAAGGGAATTGTGTTTGGTTAGGGTGTTTCTGTATTCTTTTTAGCTGTATCATGTATTTCTCAGTGTCAGAGTGCTGACTGAGCACTCTGCTTACAGTGAAGAGAAGCAAATAGAGCACCAGGAGCGTAGTATGTGCTTTGGCCTGCTGGCCACTCTGCCCCTGCTCCATGTTCAACACTGCCAAGGAGGAACACCCAGGGAGAGGGCAAGGCAACAGTTTTGTCTGAATCTGCCGTCTGTGGTACGAGTGGGGATGTGAATCCTCCTGCCACTCTTGTTCTCAAGAACTTTTTTTCAAATCCCATGATTTTATGATTGTGAAGAAACGTTTGTATCGCAGGACTGGCAGTAGGCCCTGGCCTATGTGCAAGGGGACTGGATGTGTACAACGAAGAGAGGATTCCTGTCCCCAGAATACACTGGGATTAATTAGTGTTGGCACTGAAGAGGTTTTTACAAAGTAGTAGTCTTTGTCTCCAACCATCCCCAGCTCTGGATGTCTCAGAATGAGGCTGGAATCCTCACAGCGCACTCAGTTGTGCAGACTCTGTCCCTTCGGGGACAGTACCTGATCCAGCTACATTTAGCTTGTGTCCACATGAGACATGAAGGCTGTTGACCTTTATATTTTTGTTAATCAGAGCAGAGTTTATTCTTCCACAAATAGAGTGGCAGAGCTGTTTACTGTACTGTTTACATTCTAGGCACAATAAAGTTTAAATCTTTCTACAGTGTAGCTGTGCCTTTTTCATCTCTAATGATCATTCTTTATTGCTAGACTGCATGCATGGGAAAAAAGGTGAAGTTTGGGTATTTTCCTGAATACCTGCCCCTCAATGAGAGGTGTACTGCGTTCCCAAAAGCCATAGGTAGATAGAAAACTACTTAGAATTTGGAGAAAATTGGGGGGGGGGTTTCAGTCTTTGAAGACTGTGATCTTTTTAATTCATTGTTGATAGGGAATTAGAAATTTGCTGTATCATTGTTAACTAAGCGGAATAAAGACTGTCTGCAAATAGAAACTGCTGCCGCCTGTGCAAAGAGGTTTCAGCCACTAGAACTATGAAATCATCAGAAATTATCTGCTCTAGGAACGTGAATATTGTGCACAATGATGCACTTCCAGACTGCAGAGAAGCAGAGGTCTGGGAAAAAGAATGAAGTGGATTATCACATGACATTAAAAAAAAAAGCAGCTCCAGTTCCTACAGGCTCACTGGAAAATTGTGGCTGTCTGTAATGTCTGATACCCCCAGAAAAAATACCTCAAGATTCATGACAAATAAATGCAGACCTAATCCAGGATGATCTGTAGAGTTTCCATATGCTTGGTGGGAACTTCTTGCACATTAACATTGAAGCCATGCAAAAACATGACCTTGAAAGTGAACAGGAGGAGGAGATTTTAGAAAGGATAACTTATCTTGTTAATGACACTGAAGAATAAGACACTCAGGAGAAACCCAATAGCATCAGCTGTAAAGGTCTCGTTACCACTGTCAAGGATGAAAAAGAAGGCCTTTAAGAAAGAGAAGCAATAAATTTGCTTTCCAACTCCTTTATCACCCATTACATAGAAAGCCTGAGGGAGTGACATCTTACAATTGGAAAGAGCCTTAATGGCCCAAAACTCAGCCCAGATCTTGGAACAAAAGCTATAGTCATCACATTTCTTTGCTTTCAGGACAAAGAACTTATTATGTAAAAAGCAGAATAAAACTCAAGAGCTTGGGATATGCCAATAAGCAGATCTTTCTTTACTCGGACAAGTAAAAAGATCAGGCGAGAGGAACAAATACAAGTCTTCAAATAGCAGTCTGTTAACCAGTCAGACCAATGTAGATTTAGGATGAAGGCCCACCATTTTTCACCTACAGGGAATTAGGCCATCTGTTTCCCTTAAATTTTCACTTGTATAATCAAAGCCATTGGCTCTAACAGCTCTGCTTCTTGTGGAAGTTTGTGCTGTAGTAAGAGCTAGGGAGTTATAGTTCTTCATATAACATGGTTCAGCTTCATTTACTTCCAATAGTGTAGACTTGAAATCGTTACCAAGTGCTTATTGCATATTAATAGTTTTTCAGAAGTAAGGGAGATGAAAGAATAAAGAAACTGGTAGTTGTAATACCTGCCTTTATATTACTACCTCAAAAATAACATTGTCTTGTACTGTTACCAAGACTTTTTTTGCCATAGACCAAGAACTCGGTAATGAAAAGGAAGGTAGCCAACATTCACCAGAAAAGGAGACAGCAGCAGTGTGCGAAAAGGCATCTTTACTAATTAACTGTTACCAGATTATCCTAATGAGGCTGCAAAATGCCAATCATAGAAAACAGTAGCAAAATCACAAAAATTTTAATGAAAGTAATGAGATAAGGCAAAGGAAGTATTTTTACTGCTCTGATAGACTGATCTTCATAATAAAAGTTTACCTCTGAGGAGAAATCGTTATCATTATAGTAAGATGCAGAGCTCTCAGGAAACAATCGCTTCTGCTGTCACTGGGTCTCCTTCCAAGGAAGCTGGCTTTGCCTACCAGTGGAAGTAGGTGGTGGCAGCTAAGAAGTGGAGGCTCAGACCAGCTAAACAACAAAAAAGTTAATTCTCACTGTACAGAATTGTAAGATAAAGCCTCGTAATGCTAGTTCTGTGAAAATAGAATTTAAGCCAGTGATTCAGGCAAGTGTGTAGCTTCTATTTGAAACTATATTTTGAGAACTACTCTGTGAATAGTTCTGTTTTCCACAATTTTCTATAAAGGTAAATGCTTGTTAGAGAAGAACAGGAAAGCATACAGCTGACTGTTCTCATTCTTAACAATATTTAAATAAGCAGGACTAATTTGGGCCGTGACAGAAGTTGCTATGAAGCTATAGAAAAAGAATGTTTTGCTCTTCTTTTTTTCTTGATGATAGATAAAGAAACAATGCTTCAAATTCTATTGCCTCAGTTATATTTATAAAACTAATATCGGGAACAGAAAACAGGATTAGTCCAGCCAGATTGAGTAACAGGTTGTGAACAAACCTCAGACAGCTCAAAAGCAGAAAGGCTATACAAGACTGCAGTGAACAAGCAGGATCGGTTGCAGTACTATGTTTCAGAATAAAGAAAGATTAACGGAAAAAGTTGCTGCTGATGAGAGGATACAGCCTCTGAACAAATATATAATCCTATTCAAAAAAAGAAAAATGCCTCTACTGTACAATTAAAGTGATTTACTCAGTTAAGCACATTTAACAAGTCTGTAATTCAGTCTTTTCTATTTCTGTAAAGTTCAGTATCTGTAAAGTAGTGAGTGCACAGATTTATAGATACTAAAGCATTGCTTAACATAAAAATTGTTAAGTGTTCTTATGCATAGGAGAGGATTATTTCATTATGATATCTTAGTCAAATTACTGCATCTTGTATCCAGAGAATGTAGACTTTGAAAACAGTGCAGTTTTTGTATTTGAAGAAAAACTGCTGTAGTTCAGTAATAGTATTCTTTATGTCAGTGCCATGTTTCATTGTAGGTCATATAGGCTTTTGTTCCTCAGTGAAAATCTAGCATCTTCTATTTAAAAAATACCACAGAATTTGTAAATTGTTTTCTTTCTTTTTTCTTTTTCTAAAAAGTTAGTTAGGCACTGGAACTTTAAAACTTTAATCCCTTATTTACTGTTACAGCCATAGTCAAAATGTTTTTTTTCTGCAGTAACCCAAAGAGCCACCTTTTCAACTCAGTTAATTGCTTCAATGACAGTTTGTGCTTTGCCTACTAGCAAACACCCGCTTCCAATTTCTATGCAAATACTCTTGATCACATGTATCTGAGTCATGTTTTTGGAAATGTACGTAATGATTTCTCTAAATATCAGGCTGACTTGGTACTCCACTGAACTGTTACCTATTCACTGCTTCCTTTAGTTGGGTAGCACTCAGTGAGTTAGGGTGTTGCTGTAGTCTTAGTGTAGGTGTTAGCTCTCCAGTAATTTGTAGCTGTGTGGTCAGTATCATTTAAAACAAAATGTGAATAAAATGCATGCCTCAGACTACCTTACAGTCCTAAGGAAATTCCCTTTTCCATAAGAAACATCTCTGCCCTGCCAGATTTGAGGACTTCTTATTCAAATAACACCTGATATTTTTCTCCTTCTCTTCCACAGCTGGAAAGTGCTGGATATTCACTTTGTTGACTCACTTGTTCTCACCTTGGTCTCAGACCTGTTCATATCAATTTCATATGTGTTTAGCAAACTAAGTCAAAATGTAGTTCATCTGTGATTTGGGGAGCAAGGACAGAGGAGGCACAGTCCCTTCCAGCTGCTTCCTGGTAGAAGCAAGCTTGTTAGCGTTAAAACTAATTCTTGCTTCAATAATTGATTTGGTTGATAAATCATCAGCTAGGAATTAAAATTTGAAAGACCAGTGTACATTAAACAGATAGAATGATAATTATAATTAGCTGCTGAAAGTTTGAAACGATAAATAATTCCATTTTCAGATTTATGTTAGTAACTTACTGTCACCACTTAGTATCATAGAATTGTAGAGTGACTTGAGTAGGAAGGAATCTTAATGACCATTGAGCTCCAACCCTATGCCATGGGCAGCGCTGCCACCCACCAGTTCAGACTGCCTACGGCCCTATCCAACCTGGCACCCAGAGCTTCCCTGGACAGCCTGTGCCAGCTCCTCACAACTTTCTGAGCAAATTTCTTCCTAACATCTAACCTGAATTCCCCTCTTTTACTTTAAAGCTATTCCCCCTTGTTCTATTACTATCAGATCATGTAAATAGTCAGTCCACCTTCTGTTTATAAGCCCTCTTTAAGTACTGGATGGCTGCAATGAGGTCTTTCTGGAGTCTTATCTTCCCCAAGCATAACAAGCCCAGCTCCCTCAGCATGTCTTCAAAGTAGAGGTGCTCCAGTCCTCTGATCATCCTCGTGTCGGTCCTATGGGCCCACTTCAACAGTTCCATGTCTGTCTGGTGCTGCAAGCCCCAGGCCTGGACTCAGTACTGCAGGTGGGGCTTCACAAGGGCAGAGCAGAGGGAGACAATCGTAGAATCATGGAATTGCTCAGATTGGAAAAGTCCTTCAAGATCATCAAGTCCAACCTCAACCTTACCATACTACCCTAACTCTAACAACCAACTGCTCAATCATGACCCTGAGCACCACATCCAAACGGGTGTTAAACACATTCAGGGATGTTCAATCAACCACCTGCCTGGGAAGCCTCTTCCAGTGCTAAACAACCCTTTCTGTAAAGAAGTTTTTCTTTATATCCAATCTAAACCTCCCCTGGTGCAAATTGAGGCCATTTCCCCTTGTTCTGTCATCTGTCACAAGTGAGAAGACTTGCTGCAATCACCTTTCAGGTATTTGAAGAGAGCAATAAGATCTCCCCTCATCCTCCTCTTCCCCAAACTAAACAGCCCCAACTCCTTCAGTCATTCCTCATAGGGCCCTTCACCAGCCTTGTTGCCCTTCTTTGGACCTGCTCCAGCACCTCAATGTCCTTTCTGTGTTGAGGTGCCCCAAACTGAACACGGTACTCGAGACGGGGCCTCACCAGTGCCAAGTACAGGAGTAGGATTACTTCCCTAGTCATGCTAACCACAGCAGGCCAGGATGCCATTGGCTTTTTTGGCCATCTGGGTACACTGCTGGCTCATATTCAAGCTGACTGTCCATCAGCACACCTGCTTTCCATCAGGCAGCTTTCCAGCCACTTCTCCTGAAGCCTGTAGGGTTGCCTGGGTACCAAGATGACTTGGCCCTATTGAAACTCGTACAGTTTACCTTGGCCCATCAATCCAGTCAATCCAGGTCCTCTGTAGTGCCCTTCTACCCTCCAGCACCTCGACACTCCCTCCCAACTTAGTGTCATCTGCAAACTTACTGAGTGTACACCTGATCCCCTCATCAAGATCATTGATAAAGATGTTGAATAGGAGTGTCCCCAGTACTGGCCTTGGGGGACACCGCTTGTGACTGGCTGCCAGCTGGATTATCTCCATTGACTACAACTCTTTGGGCCCGGCCATGCAGCCAGTGTTTCAACCAGCAAAGTGTACACTCATCCAAACCATGGGCAGCCAGCTTCTCTATGGGGATGTTGTGGGGGAGAGTGTCAAAGGCTTTACTGAAGTCCAGGTAGACCACATCAACAGCCTTAACTTCATCCACTAAGCGGGTCACCTTGTCATGGAATAAAATCAGATTTGTCAAACAGGATCTACCGTTCATGAACCCATACTGACTGGACCTTTGATTGATCCATGATGGCTCCTGAGATTAACCGCTCCATAACCTTCTCTGGCACTGAGGTGAGACTGATAGGTCTGTAGCTGCCAGGATCATCTTTCCAGCCCTTTTTGAAGATGGGTGTTGCGTTTGCCAGTCTCCAGTCCACTGGGATGTCCCCAGTTAGCCAGAACTGTCAAAAGATGATCGAAGTGTCTTGGCAACCACATCCACCAACCCCTTCAGCACTCTAGGGTGAAGTCCATCTGGCCCCATGGTCTTGTGAGTGTCCAGCTTTTGGAGCAGGTCCAAATCCATCTCATCATGGATTATGCAGGGTCTATTTTGTTTCCCATCCCTATCTTCTAGCACAAGAGGCTGTGTACACAGAGAGCAACTAGTCTTTACTATTAAAGACTGAGGCAAAGAAGGCATTAAGTACTCAGCCTTGTCCTGATCCTTGGTCACCAGGTTCCCCGCTGCATCCAAAAAGGGATGGAGATTCCCCCTAGCCTTCCTCTTATAGTTGAAGTATTTATAGAAATACTTATTGTTGTCTTTCACAGATCACTTCATCTGCTATGTCTAGTACCTGGAATTGTACTGTGTGATGCCAGTCACTTGTCACTATGCTCAATTTCTTCCTCTCCAGTCTCTGAGTATTTAAAAATGAATGACAATTAGTATGTAAATGCTTAAGTTGAGTTGCACACTATTATGTAGAAGTAAATCTAGCCAATTGTGTATATGTAGCAAAATGAAATATGTGTAATGATTTTTCCCACTTTGAACTCTAGGCCATTTTATGTTTCTGGCTGCTGCTAGCAGAATGAGGATGTATCTGACAACAGAAGGGATCTTTACAAGTCAGAATATAAATATTTCAAGCATGCACTGTGAGATAAGAATGTCATTCCTTCTTTTTTCTCCCTTATATTTCTCTTCATGATTTGTGACAGCCAGACTCCTGCTTTTCACTGACACAGTGAGAACTGTCCTTAGCCAAAATTCAAGTCATTGCCATTGCAACAAAGAAGCAAAATGAGTTAAGAAAATGTGCCATTTTGAAAGAAGAAACCCTTCTATGGATACTCCAGTTGACGAATAGGGGCTGTGTCCTGAGCTGCAGTGGATAGAGGCAGCGATGCACTGCCACCATGGCTCAGAGTCATGGGCAAGGTGTTGCTCGGGTGACCCTCAGAAGGTGTGCTCGTGTTGCAGTTAAAGGGTCTTCCAGACTAAAGAGAAAGCTCACCAAGTAATATGTGAGATGAAATGCCATCCTTCCCCCCTCACCCACCACACCAAAAAATAAAGGTATGTTTGCAGTGCGTAGCCTGATTATGGAAGACTGGTATGGTGAAAGACTATTTCTGCTTCTGTTCCTTCCTCTTTATGAGCATGAACGCTGACTATTGCAGACCGGAGAAAGGACTTCTCAATTCTGACTGTTCAGGGCAAATGCAAATTATGAGCTCCATTTTGGCAGTTATGAACTCTGTAAACACCTCTATCATACAGTAAGTTGCATTTTATTTGTAGGACTCATCCCTCCTTCTGCTACTTTAACTACATCCACAGTCCACATTTAGATGAAGTTCCAAGCAGTGATGTTGCAAGGGTGTCTGTGGAAGGTCACTAAACTTTGATGGCCTGTGGCTATCAGGGAGAACTTATCTTGCTAGCTATCTTGTTATCTTTCAAAGAAAAGATTCAGGAGGCAAAGCTATGTCAGTGAAGGTTCCTGAGTACTCTAAAGGCCCCAAATACCCTAGCAAACAGTGATGAAAAGGAGAATTTCCAAATCTGGAAAATGCAAACAGCGATTTTTCTTTTACCTAATTCAGTCTCTTCTTGTGTAATCATAACTGAAACTTGCAAAATCTATGCTGTATCTCAAGCATTATCGGCTCTGTGTTTACAAATCAGGAACTGGTAAACACAAAGATGGAAAGCCAAGTACTTAAACAAAGGTGAATGGCTTTGCTCATGTGTGTCTGTAAAAGCAAGCATGTGGGGTTGGATGGGGTGAGGAATACTCTGACTAGAAACTTGGTCCATGAAGTTCTACTTTGTTGTATTTTAACAGGCTGAATTTGTGTGATAGAAACATGTCTCAGGGTTACCCTGGAGAGTGAGAAAGGTTCACTTCTTGAGGTATCCTAGACCAAGGGAAAATGTTCCTTGTCCCCATCCAAGCAGTTTTATGGCAAGCATAAAGCTATAAATGTTCTATGTCATCATGCAATTATAAAAAAAAATACATTAAAGCTGACACACTGAACACATAGGACCTCTGTGGTGACAAGTGAATCCAGATGTGAAGACCTGCTTTTATATTTATTTTTTCTTTTACATACTGATGTTGTCAGTGATTGCTGGTACTTCAGAGTCAGATTTTATCTTAGTGTTTGTTAATATGTAAGCCGATGTTCAAATAACAAATAATCCTCAACAATTAATGAACCAATGATTATCATGGCAAGACTTATGTGGTGTTAACCATTGCTTTAAGGTGTCCTCCTCTCCTGCCTCTTGTGAAATTTTGTTTCAGGAGACAGAGACATTATCCATGCTATTTCTTCCATCTTACCTTGATTTCCATTCCACTGTCTTTGTTTCTTTGGACTGAATTGGAGTCTGAATGGGGAGGTTCTGCAATTTTCCTCATTATCTTAAAGCTCTGAGAACTCAATCATTCAGCATAAACTCAGAAGTTTTAGCTCCATGAATATGGAAGCATTCTGTAAAACACTTTAATTCCTGCCTAAAAGCCACCAATAGATTTGATACCTTTGGTCATATCCATTCAAGTGAGGAAAAACAATAGCAGCAGCATAACAGTATTCAGATAGAAGCTCAATTTTTAGAGGACACCAAATTATGATTTTTTATATTTTAGGAAAAATATGTGTAGAGATGGTTTTGCAACTAGCACACTTGAAAGAGTGCACTCTGAGTCTTGTCTTTACAGTGATTTCAATGGTGGATTAGGCAAATACATTGAGTAACAGAGCAAGGGAAAGGCAAAGAACTTTTGCTAGTGTGATTGCCAAACTGATTCTGAGTGACAGTGTAGTGATTTAGACATACAAACTTAGGTTATTTCTAAGCATGGATATTTCAAAGTTAACCTTTTCACTTCTGTAACAGCTTAGAAGAACATGTGAATAGCTTCACTCTTGCTCCCATAGTATTCTCTTTTTTTTTTTTTTTTTGGTGTGTGTGTGTGTAGAGGAAAAGAGGAAAACAAGGTTCGTAATTTCATAATAAGAATGAGCATTCTCTGCACATGTGGTCCTCCACATTTTAATGCATATGAGCAGTGCTCCACTGACTTCCAAGCAGCTTTTTGCATGCCTCAAGAGATTATTTCACGATCAGGCTTGAAGACATCCAGCACCAGTCAAGTGTGGTTCAGTGTGGCTCAGAGGTAGAGTAGAAGAAGGCACCAGGTGTGGTTTATGGATTCACGTTTGAGTGTGAGCATTCCTGACTCATATCTTGGGCTGCCAAAATGCATGTTTTGTCCAACATGATCTGTAGTGAGTTTTACAAAGGTGATTTTATCTTTTTCTACATGACTTTTCCCTCAATATTTCCTACGCATCTGTGCTTCCATTTGCCTTCCTTCAGCACATTCATCTACTCCTCGCCCATTTTCCTAATTTCCTTGAGTAAAAGACTATTTTACAAGCTGCTGGCTTGCCAGTGCTCTGACCTGCTCATCTGCAAGAGCTGACCTTCCTAATGTCTTTAGCTCATGAATCACCTCTTGAATTCACTATGGACATCCATTTCATTTTAGTGAAATTAATTTCATCATCTTCAGTGACTGGTCCCTAGAAAAGTCTAATGGCCTTTGCTTTCCTCTTTCCTCTTTGCTTTTTTTACCTTTTATCTTTCCCTTAATCTGCATTAGAGTTCATCAGTATTTTCCTTTGTTAGGTTTCTTCTCCAGTTTTATTTGTTCATCTTCTGTTTAATCGTCTGTTATCTTTGTCTCCTCTTTCAACATTTTCCTGTGTAACTATACCTCAGAATGCACAGGCATTCTTATTGGTACTTTTTGATGACAGCATCTGATCTCAGCCTGCTATGCAATAAACCTAGCATCTGCTCATTCAGATCTTCACCGATTCTGTATTTATTACCTCCTCCAAGACATTAATTCTTCCCTTGAAATGATTATCAAGGGAGAAAAAAGATGAAGTGGGACAATCAGTAGGAAAAACACAAGCAAATTAACATATTGTTTTGTGTCGTGTCCCAAGTGGCATTCAAAATGTTTTGGCTTATACAAAAACTGCCCAGAATACATAACTCTGCTACCTTGCATTCTATTCAGCTGATTTCCTTTACAGTCCTCTTTGCTTTTCTCCTTTCCCTAGCTACAGTATTTGTGTTGACACTGCAATGTAAGAGCCTGGTAACAGAATCCTTTATTTACATATAGAGCAATACATGGCTCTTACCCCTTCACTGCTCTAGACATAAGGTTTCTTGCTCTGTATGCTCAACCACTGCAATTATTTATACATGAATTGGCCCAAAATTAATGCCTCTTATTTATTTCTATGGAAACTGCAAAGATACGAAGAGCACAATATTGTTTGCTAGAGCTTATTTTCAGCTTCAGAACATTATTTTTCAACATAGTCACCACCATTGGCTATGTATTTTTTGCCAGCAGTGAACATAGGTCTGCATGCCACACTCGTAAAAATCTGCACAGCCATCTGGAATGTGGATTGTCTTTCACATCGCTATCACCACTGCTGAAACTCACCACCCACCACCTCACTGTGCTCACATCCACTGTTTGGCCTCCATAGGCATTCAGCAAGTATTGGTGAATGTCAGTGGATGCCATTATTTCCCCATGGAGGAATTCAGTGACACGTCTGCTTCATACACACTTTTGTGTCAGACGTCATTTTGCCAGACTGCCCCTCTGCTGCCACCTGTCACATGGCAACAAAATGTAACAGGTGGGAAGGTTAAAGTTCTATTGCCATACCACCAACATCTGCCTCTGATGTCATGGATCAACATAATATAATCAGCGACATTACTTTCAGAGAAGCTCTCATACAACTCCTAAAGAGATGGAAAATCCATTTGGAAATTGCAGGCCACTGTTCATTTGAATTTTATTAAGTTTCTTTTCTTCAGTGAGAGCCTTTCACCTCACTAGTCTGGGTAGAACTCATTGGGATAATCGGCAATTATAAGCAGATCACAATTACTAATTTACCACGACATTCCTGGTACATGTTGTGTCCATTCCTGGATTGTTACATTGGCATTTAAATTATTAAAACTGCATAAGAACAAGTAAGACATTTCCCCTAGAGGACCTAAAATATTCTTACATGTCTGTTAAATGAAATACTTCAAAAAGATAAAGGATAAGTTTTAATGAAATGTTGTAGGAACATGCAACCATATTCATAGGTTAACTGCACATCAATTTAGAAAAAGATTAGCAAATTTAGAGTAAAGAGTGTCTGTTAGGACACCTTTGAGAGTTATTTAACATTTCTTTGTTCAGATATGTATGTATTTCTGACTCAAGCCAAATTTGGTCATCTTGGGGTTACTATGTTTAAAGAGTGAATTAGGATTGATTTCATGAAAATTCTTTACAGCATAATTCTGCAACATGTTTTTCCGTTCTTGTTGTTTTACCTCTGTATGCCTGGCTCAGTTTGGACCAAAACCAAGTATGGCACATGCATGGTGATGCTCCCTCTCAGACCTCTTCTCTCCCCTATATTGGCTGCACTTGTTGTGCTTAGCCCTTTCTTGGACCAGAGAGTTACTGAGAGCTGGAGTCCCGCTATTGTTGCTGTGTGCCCTGACAGAATGGGAATGCTGAGTGGACCTCAATTTATTTTCCACCTGAACTTAGGTTTATTGTTATCATGTTTTCAGGTATGAGCAACTACAGAAGCTGCTGCAAAAGAAAGCGTACAAGTTTACTTAGCAGCAGAGAATGTAGTCTGGTACCATTTTAAGGAAAATAAGTCTTTTTATTAATTAAATGGAGCTTGGGTTGTGAAGAGAGAAGTGTTAGTGGGAGCAATGTGGTGGTGGCCTTCTGAGCAAGGCCTGCTGTCCCAAGACACAGCCAGAGGAATCACTGCACTGGTGGGGACCTCCCTGCACCTTCTCAATGAACACTGATCTTCTTGATCTGCATTTTAAAGTGAAGAGCGATAATTACTCATACATGGTATTGTAGTTTGCCAAAAAAAGTATTCATCATGACATACTGTGTTTATTTCAATATGAAATTTCCCAATTTAATTGATGTCTGATAACACAGAGCTTGGGAAGGTAATGAATACCCAGCCCAGCATCAACAGGGATTTAGGCTGCTTCTGGCTGCTGAGACTCTGGAGCAGCTGGGTGCCTAATTGTCTGGAGAGGTTGTGGAAAAAAAATCCTCTCTCTCCTAATTGCACTGGGGAAAAACACTGCCTGGAATGTCAGCTCAAGTGTACATTAAAAAAAAAGATCAATTAGTGCGATTTGCTTAATGTCAGTTTGTTAATTCCTATATGAATGTCATAGAAATTATTTGGTTGGTCACCTCAAAAGCAAGCATCTGTAAACAGCTGAAGGTTTACAGATGCAATGATATGTCAATGTCATTTTTACAAAAGTTTTTAACCCTGCAAATGCCAAATGGCCTGAGCTTGTCATAGTTTTAGTTGCTGCTGTTTATAAGTAAACCAGTATTCCATATGCATGTTGTCTTTTGAATACCTTAACTGGAGATAAGACAGATGACACCCTATAAATGTAAATGTATGCTTGGAGCATACAACTATTCTCTAAACACAGGCCAAATCATCAGACTCATATAAGAGCTCTGGCTTTAGTGACACTGCTAAGCACGGGTTTACTTTTATTCTGTCAAAAAAGATTAAAACAACATTGTTGTTGTTTTCTGTAGTATTTCTTTTTCTTTCTATATCATTTCTTTATACTTAAATTCCCAACGTGTGTTGCAAAGACACTATTATAATCAAGGTCGTGTATGTCTCTAACTGGGCAAGACCGAAGACCCGATTTCTTCACTTCAGACCACTTTAAAATTTCCAGACTGTATTTCTGTCAGTTAAACAGCTCATCCTTTGGCAAGACGCTGTCACTTGCTCATCTTTCTTTTTAGCACTATCTCTGCTTCATCCCACTGCCGATTGAATGGGCTGGCACGCCCTACTCTGTGTTCTGCGCCTATATTAACTTTGGGCTTGTATTTGGAACTGTGTTCCCCTCAGCAGTGAAAGAGTTACAAAGTCCTTTACCTTTTAAAAAAGTAGTATTGAAATTGGCTTTAAGAGAAGCAGATGTCACTTTCAGATGGAGAACAGCCCTTAGAGGCAGAGCTCTTCCTTTTGAACATGGTTCCTAGTTCAGTTTATATGAACATGTAGTTGCAGTTCTTGGTGTTTGGATCAGGAACCCAGGGACACATTGCGTTAAGGCTTTTAGTTGTGTCAACCACAGCTCAGGGGGGGCTGCTGCTGCAACAGCTCCTTCCTCTAGGACAGCTGTACAATGGTTGTTGGCATTTATTTCTCTCCTTTGTCATCCCAAATAAAAAAATTGATTCTTTTCTCCTCTGTTGTCAGAGAATGTTCTTGTTAAGCTGGATATAATATAATAAATTCCAGTAGTAGCTATTTGTAGACTGAGCTACCTTTAGATATAAACTCTACAGTCTGAGCAGCTTACATTGAAGGTGTTGGTTTTTTCCATTGTAATTTGTACTTCAGCTGCTGGTGCAGGCGGATCAATTTTTTCTCCTTTTAATTTTACTTTGCAATGTCACTGTACTCTGTTTTTCAGACATTGTGCCAAACTCATAATTAATCCAGTGCCAGAAGAAAGCTGTAAGAATTACCAACAAGGGAGAAAAATGCAAGGTACACTTTCTGAGTACTGACAGCAAAGGAAGGAAGAGACTTTTTCTCCCACTTTGGTCCATCAGATGATCTAGTCTAATTATTCATGCAATTTTCCCCCAGTTGTATTAGAAAAGTTGTAGAAACAGTGTAGCCTTGCTTGAGAGCTGCTGTCTTCCTGTACCATTTCACAGACACTTCAAGGTGTGACTTCTGAGAGACAGCCACTCTTTAATGTCTCCTTCTATGCAATGCAGTCCTTGTGATGGCAAACAGGCATAATTGCTACCATGGTAAATCTAGTTCCATCTCTGTTATTGTGTACAGCATTTCTTCTTTTTATTTTTTATTTTTTTTTAACTTCTTAATGAAAACAAATGGTAAAGACCATCTGGGAAGACTCTCATCAATTCATGCCATTATTTCTGTGTATCCTTCGTGATTCTTTCAGGTGTCTCTGTCCATGGAGCTGGGCATAGTCGAAGGCCAAAGATGATGCAGGGAAGTATTGTATTAATTCAGAAAGCGTACTTTCCTCCTGACAGTGCTGGTACTCCCTTCAAGTCCTCATAAGTATTATTTGTTTTTTTAACATCCATGTCTTCCTGGGTTGCTACTGCCAAGCACCAAAGGAATCAGATTACATAAGCATGGTTTCCTCACAAAGTGCAATACCAAGAGGAAAGACAGAGAAAAACAGGGCTGAAAAACATACATACCCAGTAGTTCAAGGGTGAAACATCTGCTTGTCCAGCTTTAGAAGCAAACTCTGAAATGAAAAAACAACTCATCAACAGTTTCAATATGTTTAGATTCAAAGCATATCTTTTGATGCTGTGCCTTTTAGTTGGGTCATTTTGTATTGCTTCAGTGAGATATTTCTGAACAATCGTTCATTGACAGGAGATAGCAATAAAGGGAGGAAAGTCTCCAACTGAACAAAATGTAGTAATGTGAGGGCGTAGGAATGGAATTAAATGGAAGTAAAGAATACCACGTGGATTTTTGTAATAATAGTATAAACTTTATAGATATTTCTATGTAAGAAGCCAATACTCTTAATAACAGTCCATTTAGTTGTTTGACAGAGCACCTAGAAGAGAGACAGCTGCTGTGAAGTACTTCTCAATAAGTCATTTTTATGAATAAAGTAGTGAATGTACTTCTGAGCCCACTACTCTAACTTAGGCAGGCTTTTTTGTTGTGATGCAGAGACTTATTGGCAACTTAAAAAAAAAAAAAATTATTTAAGCAAAAAAAAGAATTACTAAAATGAAGCTCTACCTTTACAAAACCATGCCTGGTGGTATCTCATCAGACTTGATCAATTCTCTGGAGGTAATAAAGTGAAATGTGTCTGAGTTGTCAGTCAAAAAGCACAACCTATTTAAAAACAAACTGCTTAATAAACGTGGATTTGAACAAGAAGCTACTTAGTTTTTTGAAGAACCTCATGAAGATGGTTCCTGTGCCAGATAAGTCACCAATTCAGAAAGGAATCTGTCTTTTCTTGATAATTAACAACAAACAAACAAACTAAAACAAAACAAAAACCACAAAACTTAACTCTTTTAACTAAAACAAACATAGAAACAAAAATCCCTAAAACTAACTAAAAATCACTTATTTTTCTTTCAGTAGCAGAGGCTATGTATCCATTCCATTATCTAAGCTATTCTCTGCAAGCAATTTCCTTCTTCGGTTTCCATCCCACTTTCTTTATTTGCACTTTTTGACTTGGCAGGAGCAAAAAACATTAAATAGCAGTCCCCTCTGACTTCCCACTTTCATAGTACTATCTGTCTTCTGGATTTAAAAGTACTAATGAGACCTTCTAAAGAAAGAAGGTGGCGGCATGCAGTACAGCTCTGTAAAAAGTCTAGTTGGTTCTGCAACACAGGAAACATGTACTTAGGTAATCTTTAGCTAGAGGCTGTTATCTTTTTATCCTTATGAAACAATTCTCTGGCATTACTACTTTGCTAAATTAATTTTAATATTTTGCTTTCTCTGAAAGTCTGAAACCTATGACATTTTTCACGGGATGTCAAGGTTGTGACTTTTGTCTTCCTCTTCTTAGGACAGTTACAGACTTAGAATAGAAGCCAAGTTTCTTTCAGCAACATTAACATTTAAGTTCAGTTTCTCTTTGCAGTTTAGTGTGTCACAAATCTGCATGTTGGTAGTTAAATTCTTTCTCTCCTTCATTCCCATCTCTACTTCCCATTTTTGTTAGTTATTAAGCTGCTCCTGTGTTTAGTTAGTGTCAGCCCTATTTAGGTGACAGTTTCTGCAAGGCACAGTTTTTATGCTGCTAGAAGACAAATTTTACTACAGCTACAATATTAAAGGTGAGAATTCCCAAAAGAAATTCCAGCTTCATTCTCTTAGAACTTTGCTGTGCTTTTTCACAAAGAATATACACCATGCGGCCTCATTCTTTTTCTGGGTAAACATGAATCAGCAAAGCCACATGTGCTTTCTCTGCAGTGGAAAGTTGTTGACAACATTTTTCTTTTTTATCAAAAAAAGGCCTAAGCCCAAGTTCTGGCAGGCACAATGAGAAGAGTTTTTCCAATTACTGTTTTGGGGCATCCTGCCATCTTTCTCAGCATATGCTGCCTTCCAGTTTATACCCTTCAGTTCTCTAGAGCCCAAGGGGGAAAACAAGGCTACAATTTCCGGCTAGCTGATGGAGAAAGGTAGGAGATGGAAAGAAGTTTCACTGTAAATATACACGTCCTGTTTAAAAATAAAGAAATCATTGCCCTCAGCAGTGCCTTTTCAGCTTGTTGAGCTTCCAGAAGGCATTGAGGACTATTACAAGTTGGCATTGCTGCTGAGGTATCATAGCAACTCCAGCAAATCACAACGGCGCCCTCCAACAATGAATCATTCATTTAGAAACCATATCTCCTCTTGCCTTTACTTGTGGAAGATTTATCCCTTTGAGGAGGAAAATTTATATCCACCAGGCAGACATCTGATACACAGTACCTAATAGAGTGTGTACAATGGCTTTGGAGGGATTGCTCGGGCACTGCCTTTTACCAAGCCAGTAGTGTTAAAGAAATCTCTAAGCACTGGTAGCCGTTTGGATGGCTGCCACTTCTCAAAGCCACTTCCCTTCAACCTCTGTATTTTGCCTGTTTCAACAAAGGGAATTAATGTCAAGAAATTGTATCCGTTGGTTTGTCTTCTTCTGGTAAGGCAAATTACCTAATGCACCACTGGCAGAAAGTAATGATACTGACAAGTGATTTATTAATTAACTGACTCTAATGAGCATCTAAGCTATAATCAGGGAAAAAAAAAGATTAATTAATTTCTTCCTAGGAAATGCCAGCTGAGCACATTACTAAGAAGCACATGAAGAATCATCTTAAAACACACTATATCAGATTTCCTAGACACTGTAAGATACCTTTGAAATCAATTAAATGGCTGTGATCTAATGTAAGAAGGCATTTGAAGCAGAAGGAAAGTGCCTTTCCAGACCCAATGTCCAGTTGATGAGGTTGCACTGTAACAGCATCAGAGCACACGCTTTGTTTTTCATTTGATGTGAGAAAACTTGGCTTAGGACAGAAAAAAAAAAGAAAAACGACAATTCACTCAAATACAAATATAGAAGTGCTAACTCTTTGCACAGTGGGGGGGAATAAAGTAATTCTAGCACTAGATTTCAGCCTTCCAGGGAAATAATTCAGTGAAGTAGTTAGATTAAATTGATACAGAGATATGTTGTTCATATGCTTTCTTGAAAACAGTGTCAGCAATATAAAAATTGTTTGGGCATTCACTGTAATAAAATTTTGTTGTATTTGTTATTTTATTCTTGAGTTCTCTGATTTTACCAACAACTCAGTTTTTCAAAATTGACAGTAGTACAGTTTCAAGGAGTGAAAAAAAAATCACTTATTAGGATTAAAACAATACCAGCTTTAATTTTTTAAGCTGACAGATAAGTATTTTCATAGTGGATGTAGATCTATTTTCTTATTCCTTCAGTGCTTCTAAAGAAATAGGCCTGGAGATCTGGTATGTCTTTCCTTTGCCTCAGGTTTGAGTAGTTTTTAGAGAATACTGATAGGAAGCTGTTACTAGATCTGAAAGAGAAAGTGAAAGAAAACTTGGAAAAAACATTTCCTGCATGCATAGCTGAGCTTATAAATAAATAAAATAAACTGATTTCCCCCTTCTCTGCCCACAGTTTTGCTCTTCCTAGAGCTGCACAGGTGATGGGTGAATTATAATGGTACTTTCATTGTCAAATACCTGCTCTTTTTAATTGGGTACAGAATGCTCTGTAATTCAGTAAGTGCTTAAGAGCTACTTTGCATTGAAGGACTATATATCTACTTCATTACAGTGTGTTACACTTTAAGCATAGGAACAATTTGTGCCTTATTTTAACCATGCAGTAGTGAGGAAATAAAATGAGCTCAATTGTGCATTGCTGCATTAAGAAAGTGCTAGGTTATCTATTACAATTCACTATAGAATAGGATAGCAAGTAAGTGACAGATAAGCATGTTTGAGAAAGCACTTGGAGTTACCTTTGAAAGCTATAGTGTCCCAGTTTTTTTTTTTTTTTTTTTTTTTTTTTTTATCTGAGTGCTTTTTGTTGCTGTTTCAAGGTGAGGGAAATAATGCATGCTGAAAAAGATAGGATAGACGTTGAACTACAAATACTTTAAGCAAAGCAATTGAGAAAGACTTCTGATGCATGTGAAATGGTTCACCTACATTTCTGCTCATAGAATCATTACTATTTCAGTCAGTGCAAGTCAGCCCATCCTTTATTTTCTCCTCTTTCCTTCATCAAAAAAGGCAGCGAATAGTATATTCAGTTATCATAATGTAGAGGAGGTACTCCATCATTGCAGGTGTGGTCCTTAAGTGCACAAGCAGGTTAAAAGAAAGCACTGCAGTATTTTTAAATGAGGCTGTTTTGGCATCCAGTGTCTTAGAGTTAAATGGTATGTGTGCATTATTTTCTTTTCGTCATCCTCAAAAGACTTACTAGCTTTCTAGAGAACTGCTCCTGTCCTCACTGCTCTTTGGCAAAAACTTGAGAGGGTTGAGAGGTTAACCTCTAACAGAAAGGTCTGTACAAGTATGAGTGTTTGCCAGGGATGGAGGCAAACAAGCTTGTTTTCCATTTCAGATCAACTTGAAGTTCAGCAGTGGCTCAAACTGTTCAAATAAATTTCTGCCTTAGATAAACAATACTTGGGAGCAGTGGTTTAATCTCCACTGTTTGGTTTAACTCCCAGATAAGGACTTTTAAACTTCTGTTAGTGTCTAGAAGATAATTGTCCGCAAATTTTTGCTTATATATGACATTTTTAAAATTAGTGTCATCCTTTTGTCTTTTTAACCCTTGGCTGTTAGCATGTTACATTGCCTCAGAATAGATGAAATATAATGCTGAACTTGTCTAACCAGAGAGAAGAAATTTCTTTCTGTGGAACCCATGTGACAACTTAGATCTTTGTATCAGCTTCACTTAGAAGAAGGGAATACTCTCTTCTCCAAATCAGATATCTTTTAAAGCTATTTAGGCTTTACATCTACATAGTAAGTTTTCATTCATTCTCAGCCAAATTTCCTCTATCAGAGTTTCAAGTCTGGCATTTGAAGTCATGCCTGTCCTCGTGTTTGTGAAAAACTGAAGGTGCTTTCATAGGCTGAATGAAATCTTAGTCTTAGTGACCTTTTTACTTGTTACAGGAGATTTTTTTTTTGGACTGTGGCCTCTGGTCTTCAAGTGTATTATCAGATTTTTCCACTCGTGCTGTGAATGCTTAGTCATCAGGAAGAACGCTGACAGACAAATCATAGTTCTGCCTTTCCTGTTGTCACTTTTTGGTACAATTCTTTGAACTGTTTGTGTGCTGACGAGTTTTTCAGCAACATGTGCGGTTCACGATTCCCAGTTAACTTCTCACCAATCATCATTTTTCTTCAAAAGATTGTCACAAAGAAGATAACGGCTTTTATTTACTTCAAAAGATGTCCAAGGTTGCTCCACCTTCCTACACATATTTACAGAATTTTTATCCTCACCTTAGCAGCCATTCACTCTTTCAGACATACAGATAGATTAACACCACTCACAAAATGACAAAGTGAATAAATTTAGGTTCATTGACTAGCCTGTGGTAGGAAGAAGTGAAAGCTGTAAAAAACCTTCCCATGTGGGTCTATTTGCAAAAAAAAAAACAAAAAACAAAAAAAAAAAAAGGAAAAGGAAAAAAATCCAGGAGTTGCTATCTTCAGGAATTCAAGACTTCTGCCCAGGAGTAAATTAAATTTAGAAAACATATTAACTTACCACAAAACCCACAGGACAGATTTCAATTGACTCCACCTAGATTTTGGTGGCAAAACATCCTGGCCACATAAACCCATGGAGCATTTTGTGTGGAAAGGTTGGCTTCAGCAGTTATTACTCACAACTCAAAACATAATGATTTATTTCATTTTCCATTTCAGTTCTTTTCCATCTTATACCTCATGAGGTAAACTTCCTTTTTTCATTTTATGTAGGTGCAAATATCTGTAGAAAATAGAAGGCAGTGAAGAATTGCCCTTGAAATTTCATACTGCTGTGTTGTTCATGCAGAACGTCATTTGAAGGGATTTCTGAAGTCTCTGAGAACACTTGGGATTCACCACTGAAGCCTGAGCAGGTGCTTTAGGAAACAAACACAGCCATCTTTATAATCAGGCATTCTGGCTAAGTTTGCCCCAGCATATATGTTACATCCAGAAGGGTGGAAAAGGACTGTTTTCAGGTGGTCAGGCTCTGTAGCCCTTGAAGACCAAAAAGAATAATGTAAACAAAAGAAGGTGCCGGACAGACTCCTGACCATTAGGTCTTACAAAAGGCAGGCATGTCACAAACTAAATAAAATATCTGGCCTTGTGCAGGTTTGGATAGTAGGCACAGCTTAACGGTGGGTATCTTATGCCTTCCCCTGTTTTGTACTCACAGTCTCTCTAAGATTTAAATGGGAAGGTCACAGGTCCTGTGACATTCTCCTACTAAAATATGCTTCACAACCTGCACACTTTCAAGCCTGAGCAGCATAGTGAATGCAGAACCCTCATATAATAATATAATATTTCACTCCTAGAAAATACAACATTAAGTCTTTAATCAGGTTTCTCATTGTCTTGGCTTGCAATACACATATAGTAATCTCCTTTATATCTTTCAATATATATTCATATGTTTTGTTTGTACATGCACTCAAGAAAAAACAGCAATGCTGATAAAATATTGGCTTTACTGATGCTAAAGGAGATAGCTTAGGGCAAGGCTAATAAAAAACTGATATCAGCATGATTAAAAAAATAAGAAAGTAATACCTCTAAGTGTACAATAGTGAATCCTACTAGTATTCTCCTGCAACGTTAGCAGAGTACATAGAAAAGGGAGAGCTAGGTGCTGTGGGAGGTGAAGGCACTGGAAAGAGAGGCAATGCAAGTGTCACTCATCCCTCCCTCACAAGCTTCTTTTGAAACATTATAGATTTGCCTTGTTACGTGATGAAGAGAAGGAAGAAAGAGGAAGCTATAGCCACACCGTGGTTAAAACAAAAAAAACAACCCCCCAACATAAAAGAACTGTTGCACACACGTGCCTGACTCTCAGCAGCACTGAAACATGCTGCCTGGGAGGCTGGCCTTGCTTTTCTGTGTTAGAAAACAGCTGGAGAATGAGAGGAAATGTGTCTGATACTGGTACTGGAACACCTAAGCCAGAGCCCGCTGTTGAGGATGCCTGGGAGCATCCTCTGCAAAGGGGGTAGGTCTCCTTGGTTGAAAGCTGACTCCTGGGAGTGTTTTCTGATCCTAAACTTATGTGTTGTACAGAGAAAGGATGGAAGGGATAAGAGATCCATAGGACACTTGTACCAGCGAGAGTAAGTGAAAAATAAGATTGAGGCACCCTGCTGGGTTTCCAGTTCATGTTTCCCTACCTTCAGGTGATCAAATTATATATTGCTGAGAGAGATTGTGCCACATAATCTTTTTGCCCTTGTTACCTATGGAGGAAGAGCAGTTTTCTGTTTCATTGGTGTGAGAATCTTCTACTAAATCACAGTCAAAATGTATCCAAGTCCTGTTTATACCCATTTGTTCTAATGCCAGCACCATCTTCTAAATTGAATGGCCCTTATTTCGTGTTTTTTCCGTCATGGTTGTATTGAAACAGAGCAGCCTCTCAGCCTTCTGTCTGCTATGGAAAACAAGCTCTTCGAGTTTCCTCTCACTTGATCAGGTTTCTCTGCACCCCTGGATCAGCTCAGTAACCTTCCACTGCACTGGAGATGCTCTGGCACTGTCCTTGATGCGGTGCAGGGTTCCTCCTGCTGCAGTCTTAGCAAAGCCTTACAATGGTAACATTTCTCAGTTCCTACCAGAAATGCCTCACCAGATCCATCCTCCAATTACGTTTGCTTTTTTTTCCATGGCTGCCTCACATTGCCAGTCAGTCATTTGGCAACGCGTTAATACACCCACTCTAACTGATGAACTCCTGGCTTGTGGCAGAAATTCTTGTTATTAGTCCCCACTATTTGGTTTGGCATTTCATACTTTGTTTTCATCCCATTTTTATTACACAGGTTTCAAAGTCATCTGTAGTCACAGTGCTTAATAGATTTGCATCCTTAACATTTGTAAATGCATATTCATACTCTTTGTGATGTGGTGAATAAAAATTAATGAAATACTAAAGAATATCAGCTTGATCTTAAGGAGCCCCACCAGTAAACTCCTTTGAGACCAGTACATCCCCATCCAACATTGGTGATTGCATTTCTCTTTGAGCCAGTCCCATAAGCAATTCAGAGGTCTGCTTCTAATCCATGTAATTATTCAGTCTGATGAATCCTCTCGTATGTGATACCGTATCAGATACTGTTACCTAATCAGTTTGTACAAACACCAGCATGACAAATTAATTAAACCCCCTGCAATTTCGTGCACTGGTTCTTTCAAAGGTCTGAAATGTAGACTGTGTAGCTGTTGTTGTTGTCTGGACTCTGTATTAGGCTTGCTGAGTATAGTTTCTGCCCTCAGTTGCTTTGTTCTACATGGCTGTATTTGCTGAAAATGTAGTGAAGGATTCTTTTAATTTTGGGGTGATGTTTGTTATTGTTTGGAACATTTGAAGTAATAATAAGAGGAGGAGAATATTCTGCTTTGGAGACTATTTTCTGAAGCATTCGTCATGACTTTTCCTCTTGTGCTGTCACTGCTTGAAGATTTTCTCCCTTTTTTCTTTGTTTTCACTGTTGTGAAGGCAAGCTTGGTTGTTTATTTCATGTGGGCAAAGTATGTAAGATGGTCAGAGTGCATGGGAGTATCAGTTCCAGGAATACTCCCACAGAGCCATCCAAAGGCATCTGCAGTAAACTGGGGGCTTTTATGAGCTGAAACCCTCAGCCCTGCTTCCCACTGACTTAGTGGCATTCCACCATGAGATCCAGTTGCCTAGAAAATATAATGTGCCCGTCCAACCAAATAGGGTTCTACAAAGGATACTTGCAGTATGCGTGCAGCTTTGTTTCCCCAGTTGCCTTCATGATCCTGTCATTACTGCTCAACAGAGATACAGAGGTGTCACTTCTGCAGAGGTAAGGGGAAAATGATGAATGGCTCTGCCAAAACCATGCCCCGTAACCAGTGTTCAGTGGGAAGTCCTAAAGCCTCTTCTAGTGTAAGCCTTTTCTCACAGAATCTGCCAATCCTGTAAGCTCCCTCTGTTCCACATATACTCCCTAAGCAAGACCAGACATATATTTCTATATGTTTTGCTACCTTCCAACTGGCAACAAATTGTGACTCCTTGCTTTCCTGTTGCAAGCATACTGGTGAGCTGGTAAGCTCAGTAAGCATGCTGAATTCACAGTGCTAGGTAGTCAGAAGAGCTCACTCACTTGCTAGCAAATCAATAAATGCTCTCAACAAAAAAAAAAATATTTTTAATGTCATGAAGCATAGAGACTAAGACTCAAAATAGAATCTTAGATTCAAAATGGAATAACTAGTTTTGCATTAACTGTATTTCTCTTTTCTCCTTGAAAATCTATTTATTTCAAACTAACTTGTCCTTAAAAGAAATCATAATCTTCTGGAATGTGGCATAATACTGCCACAAAAATAAATAGCAGTGGTTTAATATAGTAATATTAGGTTCTCTTGGAGTAAGAAAAAGAAAAGGTTTCTGGTTAAAGGCAAATTATTTTAACATTCTCTTGTATTTACAGTTCTACTGTCTGTTTTTCTCTTTATTCATTTGCTCTGGGCAAACAACGGGCCGGGGGAGTTCACAGTTTGGAATGAGAAAGTTTGAAAGCTGCTTGGCAAAGGTTCTCTGGATCAAAGTTCCCATGCATTCGCCTGTGAAGCTGCAGCACCTCAGCTGGTACCCAGCATGCAGTGATGCAGTACAAAGCCTGTTACGCTCATGGGTGCTCTAAGCCACTTTGGTTCTCTGGAGAAGATCTGTAATCCTAAACTGAACCACTATTTCAGATTAAATAAATAAATAAATGTCACTTACACCATTCTTTCATCATAGAACTACCTAACTGAAATGCTCCAGATAGATAAACACTGCTTTGAAATATAAACTTGTCTGGAAGATTACATCACCTTTATGAATGTGAGAATTTGAGACAGAAAACAGAGACTGTTATTCAATTGAAACTTCAGGAATGTTTAGCTAGACAGCTGTAAGATAAACATGTTCTTAATACACTGATATTCAACAAAGCCAAGCTTATCAGCACCAATTTATGCAGAACTGTGCTGTTTCCCGCTTTCCATTCCTTATACCGTTTTATGCACTTGAGTTTGTGAGGCTGGACAAGATCAGAGGGGAAGTCTCAAAGCTCAGTACATCCTTCCATGTCTTCTGGCAGGAAAGTGCCTGAGAAAACTAAAACACTCAAGAAAAATTCTTCCTCAAGGAAAATATGTTTTTTGAGCTGCTGTGAGTTCAGGAGCAAGAGGATCAGGTCTTACAACATGCATAAAATAGCAATTCATTTACATTTATGTTCCTTTCATGAAATATGAGCTGGAAAAAAAGAGTACTGCCAGTTTGAGCCTCATCTCAAGAAGTCTGTGGAGACCTTATTTCAACCTTTCAGAATTAAAAGAAGCTTATAAGAAAAATTGTGAGATATTTTTTTACTAGGATTTGTAGTGATAGGACAAGGGAGAACGGTTTTAGATTTTTAAAAGAGGGGAGAATTAGGATAGACATTAAAGGGAAATTCTTTACTCGGGGGGTGGTGAGGCACTGGATCAGGCTGCCCAGAGGAGCTGTGGATGCCCCATCCCTGAAGGTGTTCAAGTCCAGGTTGGATGTGACCCTGGGCAGTCTGATCTAGTGGAAGATTCCCCTGCTCAGGTGGGTCTGAGTGATCTTTAAGGTCCCTTCCAACCCACACTATTCTATGATTTCCTGATTCTATAAGTCCATGTTGCTATCATAAAATTTTAATTAAAAACATAATGGTCCTTTCAGAGGCCTTTAATCTTTATTCCATTTGCTTTACTTCATAGCACTTCTGATGCTTCTGCACTTCTGAGATGTTTCTGACAGCATGGCTTCATGTTTAATATTTAATATTGCTTTCTGTCTTGTCAGTTAGCACCTGCCTTTATGCTCACTGCAAGGGTGATTAGTTTCCTCTCACAGGCAGCGAGGATGGTCCTTGCTAGGTTTGGAAACTGGCCTAAGCTGAAAGTTTGCGTTGAGAGTCTTGTTACAAAAGCATGAAGCGTGAAGACAGTGCTAGTTCATCCCAACACAGCTGTCTGAGGTTTAGAAGAAAACTTTGGCTTTTACCATCACTGATAGTACATTTATAGATCTTCTTCCAAAAGCGTGAGAGCAGAGAGGAAAGATAATTGTGCTAGTCCTAACTGAGGCTCAGAATTTGATTTCCAAATAAATACCTTGTCTGAAAAATTTGAAACAGTTGTTCTTTATCATATGCTGTTCAGGGTTACAAGATAAGCACACAGCTGAGCTACGGAGCAGAATTGCCTTTTAATTTTACAACGCCTATAATTCAAGGCTCTTCAGTTACAAAGCCCCCAACTTTCAGGGAGAAAAGGCTTAATCCACTAGATAGCACTGTGACAAGCATCTGCTCCCTCAAAGGCGCCTTTATTAAAGGAATCAAGAAAGCCTCTTGAGAGAGAGACATCACAAAAGCTCTGTAATAAAAAGAAATACCTTATTTTCCTTAAACCCTTTTGGCCATCACAAACAGCTTTGTTTCTGGCTTCAGCATTCCTTTGTTTGGAATGAAATAAGTCATGCAGGTAAAAAATTATTCACCCAGATTTTGTCTGGATTTGTTTAAGAGACTGTTTATTGACTCACAGAATTATTTCAGCTCAGTTCCTTTTATAAAATGAGATTTTGGCAGTCTGGTGTGAAGTTGACAAGTAAGTCATGTTGGCAGTTTAAATTTGAAGTGACAACAGTTCTCTTCCAATTTTACATCACCTATGTATTTCCCACAAGATCGTACACTAAAATTAGATGGAAACAAAAAATGTCCTCCAAGAATAAAGTCTCTTCCAAAAAGAGAACACAAGTATTAAAAGAGTTGCCTTGTAGATGAGGAGGTATATAAGAGTAGATAAAAGCACAAAGAGTTTCTATTGAAATAATTTCCTGTACCTCTGAGTTTATGAAAATATAGTCCTTTTGTTGTATTTGAAGCACTTTGATCTTATCCAATGGCAAGGCAGGGGGTAATTTGCAGTGCTTTTAAAGCTAATTAATTTGTCTGATGCGAGGTCCAAGACTTTAGAGCGGCTGGAATCCAGGAGGAGCTGACTGGGCATAGCAGCAGGGCAGTGTGTGTGCAACTGCTCTGCCCCTGAGTGAGGGCTGAAGGGAAGGACAGTGTAGGATAGAAAGGGCAAGAGGAGGAAATCATGAAGGTCCAAAGCACCAGAGAAGAAACAGCGTTGAACAGATCTTCTCTATGACCTCATCAACTGCCTTGTGGTAGACTGCATGATCACATAAAGAAAGCTGAATCTATTGCTTTTAGATCAATTCACAGGAGAGAAACCTGTTAGGATTTCTGAGCTACCCACTAACAGGAGCTTCGGAGCTGTATTTTCCTGTCTTTGGACTCTGGGGCTCAGCAGGGGTTAAGAACTCTACTGTACACTGTCAAGGCAGAGTAACCCATTTCAGGAAATTCACTACCTACAGTAAATTTAGAATGACCCGAGGGAAAAAACTCTTTTTGAGTCATCTAACCTGAAGCAAAAATCCAAGTCCAGAGTCCCATCAAAGGAGCTGTCATTCCTCTAAAGTTCAAGAGAAGCCAGTAAGCTTTGTTGAGATTGTTTCAAATTAACCTTTCTGAAGAACACATTATTTTCTTCTACTTCCACTTGAGAACCTTTCTCTCAGTTTCAAAAACCTATAATGAATGGCTTCAGAGTGCAGAGCTCCCTGTTCTCAGACACCAGGTTGCAGGAGAGCCTGGACTGCACTTAGATGCCGGTGACTTTCAGTTGCACTGAAGAAACTCAGGAGCCCTCCTTTCCCTGGGCTCTGATTCAGTACAGTAGCAGTACTTACCTGCTTTTGCAGGGTCAATGAGGATCAATACCAGAGACTGCAAAAACCGTAAAACCATTTTGAAAACAGGAGATCTAAGATGAGATAAATTGCTTGGTGTACCAAGCTCATAAGCATGCTGTTTCTTCATATCCAGCCACTTTGCAGCCTCATTAACCTAAATTTTATGGGAGTCTAGATTCAGGCAATTGTAAAGACCATGTTTGTACAATGTTCACTGTAAGCAAGGGGAGTGTCGTGACACCTCCTTTCATTCTGCTCTTACTACAGCCATTTTTTTTGGCTCTTTGGGGCAAAGGGTTTCAAATAGATTTGAAAAGATAAGTACTATGAAGCATCGCTGAAGGTTCTTAAGTCTTGGAATAGAAAACTATGATTTTACACTTCTGATAATCTGGTTTTGAAATCTCTTTTTAGGATCACTACTTCCAAATGACAGTGCTTTTGGAGGCACTGTGGAACCATCCCACAAAACTCCTACAGCTCTTAGGAAGCTCTAGTTTTTAGACTTGAGTACTTTCACTCCAGCAGAATATAAGCGAGTTTTAACTCCAATTAAAAATTGTCCTTTGAGACCCGTGACTAGTGCAAATATGTCTCTTGTTCTGGCTTTCACAAAGCAAACAGTTCATCTGAAGGAATATGACCAGAGAGAATAGTGATTAAAAGCAACAAGAGACGTTACCTCAAATTTTAATTTTCTTTGCAAGTGTACTTTCTCACTTCTGTTATAAGATGTCAAGCAGCACTAACTACTTCAACATATTTCAGATGTTTTCTTCCTCTCTTACTCTACAAGGTTTTTTCCAGAACCTCATTTTCCTGAAGTCCAAAAGCATTTGTTAGTCAAAACCAGCCCAGACTTAATTTGTTCCTGACCTCCACCTTGAGACTCAACAGTCTCTGTGCATTCCTGGCACTTACTTCCCAGAAGTGTTCCACAGTCACTGTGGTTATCCTCATTTCAGTTTTTCTACCACATTAGTCAAAAAGGAGAGTCTTGCCAGGATCACCGTGTTCTGTTGGCTTCATTCTTGCTTCTGCAGTGTTTATATTCTAATGCCTCACCCCTACGAGACCTTCATTATATTTACCCCAAGTTGGTAATGCCCACTGTAGTTCAAGCTAGTTCTATTATCATTATGAAACTTCACAAGTTGTTTTGGGAGCATTCACACTTTGTCCCAGCTGCCCTGTGAGACTGAACAAAGCGCAGCAGCCCAGCAAAACAGACTCAGATTTCACCAAGCTGGAGTCCATGGAAGCATTGCAAGGAGCAGAGGAACTACCTTCTTATCAGTCTGTCTCATCTTATTTTAAAAAGGTAGTATCCAGGGAGGATATTATTCTAGGTAGACACTCAACGATTTTAAGTCATCCATTTCCTTACTTCTGGATTTGAAAATTGGTACCAAATGTAATGAATACAGACTACCTCTCACTCTTCCATACATTATGCAGAGGCCTGATCGGGAGAGCAGTCATCTGCTGCAGCTCCCCAACTCCAAGGGCATTCTTTTCGTTTTTTTTTCCATATCTACTTTTTTTTTTTGTTGTTGTTGTTCTCTCAGTACACAGGATCTAAAACATTAAGTCAGCGCAGCTAAAACTTATCTCTGAGCTGCTTTAATGTGAAATATAAAATTGGCTTTGGATGGGCGTACCACCATGACTCTGACTGAGGAGTAGTCAAGTTGAGCATCACACTACTGCAGTTGCAGGGATTGAGTAATTAAGCTGGCTTGCTTTCATAATGTAGTATGGACTATTAGCAAGTTTTAATCAGGGAATTCTTTAAAACACTACTGTCTATGAGAACAGTGGATTAAAACTTATCCTTCACTGAAATCTTTAAAGCCAGAGGATAAAACACAATGTAAGGTACAAGGCTGAAACGAAAACAAAAAGACTCACAAAGCTTTGGATGCAGAGATAATTAAGGAGGCAATATTACTCCATACAAGTTGATAACCTGTAACTAGAGGTATTTTACCTAAACAAAACTTGAAAACTGAGAGAGGTGAGTGAAATGGTGTGCTCAGATCCAACTGTGGCTTGTGTCTGTGAAAGTCTACCCGAATTGCCTGTGTTCTACCTCACTGTATTGACAACTCAGAGCAATAAAGCAGAAGACAAATAGCATGTTTCTTCTTAGCTTTGCTTTCTGAAACTGCATGTAAACAGCTTACATTGTGTTTGCAGGTCTTCAGAAAAGTGTATCAGAAGAAACTAATGGCTTCAGTCTTGGGGTTTGACAGTAGGGTCTTAATGCCCTTCTGTCTGCATAACTTGCACACACATTCTACCTCATTCATCTGTTTATGAGCAATGTTTATCTACCTAGAATAATAGAATAATATCCTCACTGAATACATCCATTTTAAAGCATGATGAGACAGACTGATAAGAAGCAGTGACTCAGAGAAAATTTACTAGGAAAAATTATCTGCTGTACTACAATATTTCAGCATTACTTTCACTTAAACTTCTGGAAATATCTGTTTTACTGAACTTAGCAAGTCAAGGTCGTGTTCTTGTGTGAGGTAAATGAAAATGAGCTGTAAAGTTTAACTGTCCAGTTCAAATAGAGAAGTGTAAGGGAGAGATTTTGTTAGAAAAACCTTCTTTGCTGTTGAATTAGTGGCTTTTAATAAGAAGGGATGATTGCACAAGTTCAAAAGAAATGCAAGAGCAAGAAACGGGTTCAGTAAAGATAGTTTTATGCTTAGAGTTAAGTTTGGGGTAAGTGCAGGGCTAAATGAGCATTGAGCTTATGCATAAAATACCTCATGACAAGTAGTCCTCTCTGGAGGTGTCTGAAGAGATGCTATAAGATAACCGAACCCATTTAAGAATTACTATAGCAACATTGACAGTTCCTCAGCAGAGGAACCCATCCACTACATGTCTGATTGCCCCTTGGGCTGGAAGTGATTTAAAGACATGTATTTCTAAATTTGGATTTTATGAACCCTGGGTAGACATCTCTGAGATTAGATTAAGCATCAAATTGCACGACATACTTAGCATAACCAAGAATGCTCTTGATTGCACTTACTGTTAAAATTCACCTCTACCAGATACAGAGAAATAAAAGTTGCAAGGTTTGCTACACCTCCCAAGGCATTTCTAAGTCTCTTCTTCCCTGAGGAAAAGACTGACTGGTTACTAGGTTAGGAATTCTTAGTCAAAGCATTAGCCAAGGCTTTGGTGAAGCTGTAACAGTGTTAAGTATTGCCAAGGATTTAGAGGTTACACCAGAAAACCCGTCTCTAGTGTTGTTCCATCCCAGTATATTAAGAAAGAAATGTTTTTTGTATCTCTGTGTCACATGTTCTCAAGAGGTACAGAGGAAAAGACTGGCAAACTAATATACTTTCCGTTTCTTACCTTTACTATTGAATCCAGTAAGGACAGAGCATATGTAGCCTGATTGCATTTCAGTTTAATTAGTATTTTACTTTTATTTCAATTATCATGGAAGGTCGCTTATAGTAACACCAGCAATTGGGCTCACAGCTGCCATAAGATCCCATGAACAACAGCATTCACATTCTCCCCTGGCCTCCTGCTGACCTTTGTTCAAGAGGATATTTTCTGCCTTGCTCACATACAAATACTGCTTGCTTCCCCTTATGAAAGATAACCATTTTCAAAAAGAGCTCCCAATTTCTAGAAAAACCTTGCAGTTGTTTGTGCTCCACGTAAGCGCAGTCTGGAAAAAACCATGTGCAATAATTTCATTGTGAGTTGACTTGTTGACTTGGTATCGCTGGATCCTGAGAGAAATAGTCAAGCTATTTTTAAAAGGAAATGTTAGCCAATCCTGTAAACATCACCTGTAAGAACCAGCAGAGAAGTTCAAGGTTCTCAGAACTTAGGCAGTGGGCACAGATGATAAGATTTTCTTAGAGAAGAAATTTACTTCTCAGAAACCCTGCCAGTTTACTTTTCTGTCTTCCTGCACTTCCACATCTTTTTCACCCACTTCCCATTTATTTTAAACAGGTACTTTGGGTCAGAGTCTACAGGCAGAATCACTGGCATGGTGAGACTTCTGCTTTCTGCAGGTATCGGAAAGTGCTGTAATAACTGGAAGTGCTTCAAAGAGTGTTTTGCAGTACATTCACCAGTCCTAGAGAAAGGAAATCATTGTCACTATTCAAAGTTTGTTTCCAATTCAGCTGAATAGCTTTAATCTCATCCTAAGCAAATAACTGGTATAAAAAATATGAATGGTAGGGGAAGAAAAGCAGATACAAATGAAAGGATTTTTTTACTGGCATTATGGAGTTCTTTTACAACAGACATTTCCAACAGCAGAAACACCAATTTGCACTTAGGCTGGTAATCTGGGTGCCCTGTATTTCCTTCTCCAGAACAATTAGGACATGAGCTAATCTGGCAGCTCTACTCCCACCGTCGCTGACATTCACACCTAACAGCATGCTGGAGGGAACAGCTGCTTCATGATGGACCTTCATCAACCCTGTACTGTGCTCCTGACAGCAGCTGATGGGAATCACAGACCTCAGATATGCTCTTCTCAGCTGAAGTTGGGAAGAGCCCTTGCACAACAGCTTGGTGCTGGGCCACGTGGGGAGATAAGTGCTTTAGGAGTGCATTTAGAGAGAGCAGATGATTGCGTAGTGCACTAAGTACAGCTAACGGTACTGCGTGCTTCGGGACAGCTGGACGAGGTCCCACTTCTCAAGTCAGGCACAGCAGTCTTATTTGATGGTCATATGTATTTCTGTAATCATAGTAGCTTTGACGTGTACTTTGTAGATTGTTCTTTCCTTCTTTTCTTTTTGTTTTTGTTGACATAATGCAGTGCTGAGGACAGTGGAAGACCCAACGACCCAGCTGCAGTTATTTGCTTTTCATTGTAAATTCTGCCATATTGCCAAGCCAAAAATTTTGTGTGCTTGCTCAGCAGGCTCCTTACCTCGTCTGTCTCCAGCAAGGGAGAGAACATTTACTGAAGCTGAATGAACAAAGTCTGGAGACACTTGCTTCAGTTTGCATTAGCCTTTCAGTGTGTACAAGTAATGCTCATTAAATAGCAAAGGTTTAATCACACATACATGATGAAGCTTACAAGGAGCTGTGAATGACTCGGGAAACTTCATTGACAAAGGAAGGATTGGAGTTTGCAAGCTACATTTACTTCAGTCTGCAGCTAGCTGCTGCTGAGTTTGAAGTGCCTTGTGGGAGGGAGAGACAGGTAGACACCTCAAGGTGGCCTCTTCATAATTCCAATATTATCAACTTTTGAGTAACTAACTTGCACTTAGTACAGCTAAAAGTGGATTAAGGTAAAGAATTATTTTGGCACAGTGAGTGTCTTCCTTTAAAGTCCCATAATCCTAAACCATTTTTGTCCCATCCTGCACGTTGTCGCTGCGCCTGAGCTAAACCCCCTTCTGCAATCAGAACATCCTGGACATGTATCAGGTGAGCTAGGTTTCTCAAAGGATTATTTTTGAAAGAGACTGGATGTTCATGTTAGAGAAGGTTCCCCTAGCAGGAGATCCATTTTAGCAGGGTTCCACTCCTTAGTTGCACCAAACACCAAAACATCTTTTTGCAGAGCTATACTCCAGCAAAATAACCCACCCTTTTCAGCTAATTGCCAGTTCTGGCAGTGGTAAAATCAGTAAATCTAAACGAAAACAGCAAGAGGTTTATCTCTAGAGCTGCTATGAAGTGTTAGAATATTACTTGCGGTGATACTGTAATATCTTGCTTTGTTACTGACAGCCTAGAATTTAGTTGCTGGCTGTCGCAATTTGCTGTGCGTAATTGTTTCATCTCTTTGAAAAAACGAGAGGAAATGTGAATTACTTGTCTTCCAAGTAGGAGGTTGTGGCATCTTGATCACGAATAAAGCATGGGGAGCATACAGAAATAGGGGAGCTGAAGTGATGAAAGTAAATTTTATGGATCTGGTGTCCCACATACTTGTCACAAGAGCCAAGATAGGAGAATAAATCACCTCACAATTGCAGAGAGAAAGAAATCCCATAGACCACTGCTTCTTCAATCCACGAGAAGAGAAATGCTTTCTGGTTTGCTTTGAGCTGATGGTAAAGGTAGACTTTCCTTGTTCTCCTGGTACCTTAAGGACATGAATCTACACAGCCTTTGCTATCTGGTGCTTGGCCTTCAGCGCTCCAAGCATATTGCCCAGGAGCACATCAGCGCAGCTGGAAAATTGACAAGATTTTTGTGCTGTTCAGATAGTCTAACAGGTTCTGCTAAACCAGTACTGCTGATACTTGGAAGATGGTTAGCCAAATTTTGGTCTATCTTATTTATCCCTTTGATTGATGGATTTTGCCAAACACTTGAAGTTTTCACTAAGTACTTCATATGTTTTTTTCCTAGAATGAGAAGTTTGAGAAAAATAAAATCTACAAAGCTCATTAATTTTCCTTATTCTTGCAACTGGCAAAAGTTTTTTTGCAGATAGGTTTAAAATAGTTTGGATTTTTTTTTTCCAGTTGAGTCTTTTGTCTGATTGAATTTGTTAAGGGAAAAAGTAGACTTACATTGAATACAGGACCTTGTAACTAGAGTATTGGGGAACTTTATGTGAGAAAGTGTTACTAAAGAAAGTTACATATAATAAACGAAAAATGAAAGGGCAGTGGCCAAATTTTGTATGCGGAGTGTGAACTTAGAAACACAAAAGAAACAAATTATTGAAAAGTATTGTTCTTCTGTATTGTAAACTGTATCTTTGCTAAAACCAAGAACAGCAGAAAGGGAGAAGCAAAAACTGGAAGGAATGTGAAGCAAAATTATTTCTTGTAGTGTGGTCAGATATAGGTGAATTACAGACAAGATCTTTGGAGAAAGACAGCAGCAAAGTGGTAAAAAGCAGTGATACTGTAAAGCCTGCTGAAAAGAAGGGGAAAACGTGGGAGAACATAAATTGACTGAAACTAAATGGGCCCTAGGTGCAGGAGACATGGCCATGGATCTTCTGATTCATTTCCAGTTTAGATTCAGGTGCAAATTAGATTCACATACAAATTAGATTCAGGTGCAAGAGTTTTCCACAACATCTCTCATTGCAGCCTTGGGTAGCCTGCCCTAGGTTGGCCCCTATAAGCCCTTTCCACCTGGGCCTGTCTATACGTTATGGAGCCAATAACAAGTTATGATCAGGGAAACAGTGGCAATATCCGCTTCAGAAGAACAGAGCTGTGAGGAATTCATCAGCAGAAGCAGAGTGAATACTAATAAAAAGGCAATATGCTAGAGTTGCCAGACTGACAGGCACAGGACCTGTGTAAATTAAATTTGCTCTGCGCATACAAACAAGTGTTATAACGGCCTTTGTAGAGATTTAATTTATAAACATGAGAAAATGTGATTTTATGAAATAAGCAGTTCATAGTAAATCAGCTTGTTTTTCACTTTGGGGATAGAAGGAACCAGTAGACAGAACTCTATCTGTGGGAAATGAAGAACAGAAGGAGCACTGCTGTAGATACTGTATCACTTGCGATTAAGGCAAATATTCTTTGTGTCTATGCATGTGTGATATTATTTTGTGTCATCCCTGGTGTTTTCTACCACTTAGAAGTAATCAAATTGGAATTTGGTGAAAAAAAAAGATAGTTATTCCTCAGGGCATTTTGAAGCAAGAGTAAGCAGACCTCCCAGTTTTATATGTCTCAGTTTATGTCTCAGTTTTGTCTTTGCTCATAGCTTTAGAAATAGAAATAGCTTTTGAGAGAAAGTGAGTCCCTGGACACCACATGAAGAATATCTGGAGACAAACTCAAACTGGAGCTGGCCACACTTGTGTAACAATCACAGATGCCTTTATGGTAAAACAGCATTTTGCTCTCAGGGAAACCTGAATGAAAAGCTTGCATGCTGTTTTGTGAGCGAAGGATCTCCCTTGAGAGTTCTACTTCAAATAGATTTTGTTCAGCTGATTAATTAACATCAGCCAGGGAATACCAGGGAGGTCACAGTGCAGGGAAGCAGCTCGGACATGTTGATTCTGTTTCTGTCCTGTGCTTCTATGTGCAACTGCTTGCCTAAAAAAGGCCAGGAAAGTCAGTGCCTGTGGTCCTCATCAAGGAACTACATCCTTCACTGCTGTCAGTAGAAACAGCAGTTGTTTAGGTCTGCTTCCTACAGATGCTAGTGATGCCTGTTCAGTGGACATTTGGCTGGGGAATGCATCTTGAAGGGCTTCCCACTGTCATGGTTCATGGCTCTCTTGGCTTCAGGATCAGTGTTCTCAACCTTCCTGGGATAATGACCATCAACAGCAACCCATTCATCCCTCCAGTGCTGTGAATGTTCTGGCACTTTGTCAACTGTTTATAGAGAGGCACATTTTGGCTTCACCATTTTTTTTTATTTCCCATGATTCTCTTCTGATCTGTTGTTTGTTTGATTGATTATTCTCTGCCACATTACGCTAATTATTGTATCTACATGCATACACTAAGTGCTCTTAGGTAGTGTGCATTACCTAATTTCCTACCATTAGCTCTTGCAGCGGGAAGTGTTCCCTTTTTCACCAAGTGCACTGTACCTAAGCTGCCCTAGTTATTTGCATGCCTCCTGAATGCCTGTTAGAAAGCACTGTTCCCTCAGGTATCTCTGGTCAAGTAAAAGCAGTCAGTGCTTGAAAATTATGTTATTTTGTGTTTAGATTATTTATTTAAACTTCTCCCGAGACACACTTTCTTACAGCTTTGACATTGGGAATTGAGTGGATAGTGTCAGCAAGTAAAATCATGAGCCCACTGATGGTCACAGAGTAGCAGGCATTCAGATAGGAGTAGGAGTCTTGCAAAAATACTTGTTCTTGCTTTTAATTTCTAGGCCATATCCTTCTTACCTAAGCAAGCAGAGTTTGAAATTTGAGTACACCAACTTCTTTTTTAAGATAAAGCTGTGGTACGTGCCCTGCATTTTCAGGTTTGGAGTTTCGTTTTCTTTTGCTCATTTATTTGTTTTCTGAGAAGGGGCGTTAGGAAGCAGCAAGGGTTAAAAATACCCTTCATCTTACATTTTCAGGGTAGCCTGAATGGACTCCCAAGAACAGGCGTTACACCACTGGTTCTGGCTTGCTGCTGGCAGTTCTGTGTGCTGAGATGATCTGGGCGCATGTGGGCAGGGACAGCCAAGTGGATGGCATGGCTGGTCCCCAGGACAGGCTTCAGCACAGGAGCCTGGAGAGGGTGTTCTGTAGGGAACTGATAGGAGCTGACCTTGAATGACCCTTCAGTCATCTGACATGATCAACAACAAAGGCATGTTAACAATGAACACTTTTTAGTCTGTTTTTCTAACAGCGAGGTCAGACACTTCTACCTCCTTGGGGCTATCTCTTCATGCACTCTGGAAAACCTTCTTGAGTCGGAATAAATGTGAGAGACATTTTTACGCCAGTTTCTCCTGTTTTTCTCCTCTTCACCTCTATTCCTACCTATGTGGAAGTTATAGACCCAGCACTCTGTTTTCTTCTAGTTACATTGCATTGACTCCTGCCTTACTGAGGCACAGGGTTACAGTATGTCAGTGATCAGACAGCACTGATACAGTGGTCTGATTAATCCATGCTGATGGACTGTTGGATCTGCTGCATGCTATTTTAGCGATGTAGTTCATGCAGTTGTGACTGGGCAGTGCTGGACTGCTGAAGACAACTGGTGTATTTGATACTGAAGACTTCACCATCAGGATTTACTAGATGAAAATGCTGCCAACAATTATAAAGAGGGAGATTACCGGACAGTGGAGAAGGACTCTACTGGCTTTGGCTCTTTTCCACTTTCTGAGGATAGGGCAGGTTAGAAGAAAGACAGGGAGAGGGAGAACATCCCAAAGATGTTTTCTGAACCATTTTGTGGAAGGATCGTGTGAGAAGTGATTGAACTCTATAGAACCAGCCTCAGAAACAGGATTTTTAGCAACAGGATGTGGAGCCATTGACTGGAACCAAACTTTTTCTGCCAACATCAGTGAATAGTGCTGAAAGCTCATGCAAAATAGGACAAGCCAGACCTTTGCTGTTTTTCTGAAGAATTCTTCTTTTTTAAATCATTGCCTTCCCATGCAATTGATTGTTTTATTCATCCATTGTGCATTTCCTAGAAATATGATGTTCCTTCTAAGAAAAGAAAGCCAGCAGAAGTACCCAGTTTTGAAGAAGTGGCCTAGTCCTCTCTGATTTTAGTGAACATAAAAGGCAGCACATGCTTTTTTCATTAAAAAGGGCTCAAGGTGTTGTTTCTGTGTCCTCTAGCAAAGATCTCATCTTTCTAGGAATAATATTATGTGTTATACAAGGCAGTGAATAGAAGTAGCTATAAATCTGGCTGCCTTATCTTCTGGAGGAGCAATATGATTTACTTTGACCAGCTGGTTAGCATACCTACCAGATAGTGATCAGCCTGGAAGTAGTCTGTGTATTATATTTCTAAAAGAGAAGTGAGCAGTGGCAGTGGCAGTTTTCATTGTTTGGAGGAAAGCAATTTACTGTGGCATTTTCACCAGCTGACAGATTAGGTTAACTGTTCATTAAAAACTCAGGAGATTGTGCCATCACCAACAGTCTTTCATCCAGCATGTGGATTTCTTAGCTCTCCCTTCAAAACTGATGTGAATGAGCCAGCTGAAAGTAGAATGGCATCTGAAATATGTCTAATTGCAGTAACTTCTTGTATAAGTGTTGTCATGATTGTTATCACCATGTAGTTCTATGATTCTTTTGGCAAGCCACATAAATCTTTGCAGGGATGTGTTCTTTTGTGTCTGAAACAAATATGGAATTCAGATGCTACTGATCAATTTTTATTACTGATTTTTGTGCGTACAAAAAGTGTACAAAATGGAATCAGATAAAAAAAAATGGAAACTTTGCCTGGGTATATGGTTTTTTGTTGTTGTTGTTTTTCTTTTGTGAGAGACTTGATGAAAATCTAACAGGAAATCAGATTGGAAGTTTTATCAACTTCCTGTATCTTTCCTATAGCACCCCAAACTGGCTTTTTAAACTATCATCTGGGATTTCTTGTGGATTTAAGGATAACAAATATGATATCTGAGCTTCAGTAGCATTAAAATAATTCAAAAAAAAAGGCTAGTTCTTGTAGAACTCTTGGAAGCAGAGGATAAAAAACATTTTGTACTGTTATCTCAAAGAAAAACTAGAAAAAGGAACTTATGGAAGCTAAACTGCTTGTACACAGCTCCATGAACTGTTCATTTCTTAAGAATCTTTCCAAAGAAACATTTAGAAGCATTGCTTTTTCAGTGGCAGCCTCTGGAGTATTTCCTCATGTTAGCCAACTGTTCCACAGGAGTGTAAATCAATGGTAGCAAACCTTTTTACAAAGTCCCTTTTGGATTTTGCCAGCTTATGTTACCTGGTACACAGTCTGTGCCTGAGGGAAAATTACTCAGAAGTATCTACTTGGATGTCATTTGCTGATACAAAAGAGATCAGCCTGTAAAACCTGAGAGGAGGAGAAGGAGCGGCATGCAAGTCTTTCTGTTCATCCTACTTAGGTGGAACTCTGGGGTACTAGGGCCAAGGTCACACGCAGTTATTTTCACTGTCTTGAGCACTGTGCGCTGCAAAGATTTGCATCTGTCTTGCAGTTTAAGCTGCTAGAAAATGCTTCAATGTGGAAAGAAAATAAAGAAAAAAGAAAAAGCTATAAGGAAGGAATCCTATATAGGGAATAATTTAAGGCTATTAAGTACCTGTTACTGTCAACAGCAACAGGGAGGTGCAGCATGTTAATGTTAAGGGTAAATGAACAGATTATAACTCTTTATGCCTTGACACCAAATGCAGTATCATTACAACCACCATCACAAATGGCAGCTAAACTTAGCTATTCATTTCACAGGCCATAGTGTTTTACACAATTTGTTTGACTGGAGTTTATTCACCCACTAACACATTTGACATCAGCAAGATTTCATATAATTTGAACTCTTTCTTATCAGTCCAATAGATGGAGTTATCTATACTGCAGAAAAGGTTCTGTATAGCAGCTGCAGATATTCAGTGCCTAGCAGAGGATATTTTCAAGGGGGGATAAATTTGAGCAGAGTAGATGAGAACAGTGGAATAATGTGTTCAGAGCAGAGTACATTGCAAGAGAGATTTGGCAGATATAATGGATGGAGAAATCGGTGTTTTCTACAGATTTTGATATGATAATGGTGTAACTTTTGTTTCAAAAATTAAGTATATTTTTTTTGAAAGAATGGATAAGGGCTGTAGGGGAAATACTAATTTCTGCTGTATGAATTTGTTTATAGGGTCTTTGCAAAAAGAAAAAAAAAAAAAACAACAACAAAATAGCAAAAGATTGCAACAGAAAAACCGTGCTTGCATTAGAAATGGAAGAACTTCATCCTGATTAGCTGATGATACTCTGCCTGTGGTTTGTTCATTCGGATAAAGCAGTATTAGAAGTGCTCTGGGAGTGGATAGACTGAGATTTGCAGCATGGATTGGAGAGGTGTTCCTGGCTAGACAAACTGTCACAACCCTGTCAGGACAAATCAGTTGTAACCCATAGGAACTAAATACTTGTGAAAACAAGTCATATTTCATCCTTCATGCTTTTCAAACCTAATCCTACTTTAACAGTTTTCTGAATATATCAGATGATTGATGTTGTCACACTGCATATAAAATTTATCATTCTGTCATTTGTATTCAGTATTTTACAACCGTGTTGCAAGCTGAAACGCGACACTATTTTTTTTTTTTTTGGTGGTTCACCTTATCTATAAGAATAATCCACCTAATTCTCAGTGACATTTCCTAAATATAGACCTAGAATGAATTGGTAGGTTAGTTGAACCTGAATATGCACATATACAAGTGTTGTATTTATTTTTAAATATGTTACAAAGTGCTGTAAATTAGTATAGGATCAGAACCTTGTGAAATCATAGAATCATAAGAACATCTAGACTGGAAAAAAACCTTCAAGGCCGTTGACTTCACCTTCCAAATCCATCACTAAGCCATGCCCCTTAACACCACCTCCACACATCTCTCAAATACCTTCGGGAATGAGGAACCCCACCAGTGCCCTGAGCAGCCTATTCCACCCTCTCCGTATAGAAATTCTTCCTAATATCCATCCTCAGTCTAAATCTAAATGCATGAAAGGAGAACAGATATGTTTAGTTATGTGTGTATTTGGTCTAGTTTCATAATAAACACCATGGGATAGTCCCAGTTACTCAGAATATTCTGTTAAAAGAGGTATAGTAGAAAGCTCATTGCACTGAAAAAAACTCTTAACTCCTAAATTTCAGCATAAAGAAATGTCAGGTTTTTTTTTTACCAGATGCCTGCAAGGGTTGTGCATTGATCAATCCAGGCCTTAGGCCTCAAAGTGGCATTTGAATGATACTGTATCACCTATGATTATTTGCATAATCATAAAATTACTTTAAAAATAAACAAAACAAAACCTGACTTCTGGTACAGCAGGAATTAAACACTTCAGAAGTAGATATCTACCTTAGTTCCTAAATGATATTTTATCTTCAAATCTGTATGATTTGAACTTACAGTCCATATGAAATTATGAAGCTACCCATGTTACACATCTCTTACTGCTGCTGAACCCAGAGAAAGAAGAGTCAGCTCGGGGGAAACAGCAAGAGCTGAACTTGTGCTTTCAGACAACAGCTGCAGAAGATTTTTTTTGTATACTTCCACATGTGCTGCATTATTTTCTCTGTCTTTCTCTATTGCAACAGGCCTTGAACAGGGGCATCGCTGCTGTTAAGGAAGATGCTGTGGAAATGCTGGCCAGCTACGGGCTGGCGTACTCCCTGATGAAATTCTTCACTGGTCCGATGAGTGACTTCAAAAATGTAGGTCTGGTGTTTGTGAACAGCAAGAGAGACAGGACCAAAGCAGTTTTGTGCATGGTTGTTGCTGGCGCTGTAGCTGCTATATTCCATACCTTAATAGGTAAGGTCACTTCACATCTAATTAACACATCTTTTAATTTACTTCCCTTGGCTAGTCTTCAAATTGATTAATCTGTTGTTTTACGATCTTATGGTAAGTGCAAGGGGAAGTGTAAGATAGATGAACGCTTGGACCAGTATCATGCCCAAGGCATGCAATTTTTCGGTAACATTTAAGCAGGTCATTAAGTGTCGGATTTCACCTCCATGGCTCACCTGCGCGGGTGCTCAATTTGCTGATCTTATTCAGTCAAATGTGTGAGCAGAGCTCTGGGAAGGTTGACAGACTGTGTGAAGCAGATAGCTCAGTCTTAATGTAAAGTAGCAATGATCAACTTAGCAGTATCTGCCCGAGTGAGTTTGGCGCATCACTTTGAGGCAGGACTGCAAGATGTTATAGGCAGAGCTGTTTGTCAGAGCTTGGTGGCACTGTTGGTGTGTTCTCTCTGCACTGGTCCCTTTTCTACTTATGATACAGTACAAAACTCTAAGCTAGTAGGTGCCAGCAACCTCATTAAAATATCAGATATTACTAGTGCTAGTCATCATCCACTGCTGTTGGGCAATTAATTTGTGAGAGGTGAAGTGGCTGCTAAGAATACTTCATGCCAAACTGAGGTCAACTCTGAGTGCACTCTGAAGCAAGGAGAATACATAAGGAACCCTAACCTGAACATAAAATGTAAGGCAACCAAAACCAGGATTTGCCAGTTCTTAAGAGCCTGGAGGAATATTGTTATCAACCCAAGCATCAACCAGGATGTCACGATTTGGCCAACATGATGACATGGGACCATAACAATAAGAAGCCATGTGATCTGGAAGATTTAAAATTCATCGTCTCCAAGAACTGCACTGGATTGTCTGCACCTTGTGGTTCATTCCATGGAGTTGAAACCTCTGTAGCTCAACAATGAGGAAGGGAAGACACTGGAGGAAGAAGCAGACAGTGCACCGCATTCAGCAGGTACAAACATCAGAACTGGGAGCTCTGTGGAGGGGGAAGAGGAAGTTAATGCACTAGCCTGTGGAGGCACTCGTTTGCTGACTGTTAGTAATTTTGAGCTGGTTAGCCAACAATAGAAGATCATTCTATCTCTTGTGAATGGGAGAAGCAAGTTTGATTACAGTTTTGATAATTGCTGTGAAATTATGAAGTGGTTTGGAAATGGGGCACCATTCACTGTCAGACTCTAAAGTGTCTGAAGAGCAGCACTTGCTCAGCTATAGTTTCTGCATAAATAGAACCGGTAAACATGAAGGCCCCATGTTCTTATCCTGTAATGGCTTGCCAGCTATTACTAATGGCTCTGTGTGCCTCCCAAGCACTCCATTTTTCTCTCTGACCTCACCACTGATAGGGCAGTCCTATACAGTTTAGTTTTACTCTATGTTACAGTCATAGTAAATGCTTGCAATAATGGCTTACTAGCCAAGGCAAGCCCATGGCACAGTTAAGCTGTTGCTAATTTTCTAACTTGAGCACATGCATTCAAGTCAGTTTATTTCACCAGTATCTATTGGTCACTTCCTCAGTATGTTTACAGCTGAGGCTGTTTCAGTGAGTCACTGTTAAAAACTTGGGTCATTTGTAAGTTTGGCTTTTTATTTCCAAAGAAAACCATTTCTTTGGAGTGTTTCTTCAGCCCCCAGGGCTTCTATTCTAGTTGCACACTTGTTTTCCCGCCATTCCTGCTCAAAGTTTTTGGCTTAGCCAGCTGGAATAATGAAATATTTTCTAGTCGTTCAGAATTTCATTTTGAACTATTTTAGGTTTTAAGAATATTTGAAGTGTAACTATCAAGTTTCCAGGTGAAAGACAGCTGGATTTTCCATGAGGGAATGTGAGGCTCTTAATTGAAGGGAGCTGTTTGGGCAGCCACTTGAAAGTATGCCAGCTAAGTCATTTGGTTTTGCCTGGAAAAAGAACCCTGCTGAGTTCAGAACCTCTGAAATGCCCTCTGTGTAGATACTAAAAAATAAATAAAACACAACGGCTGTACTTTCCATGCATTAAAGCTGTTAGTTAAAGGGCTTTCCACCATCTTTTAGCTGCTCATGGTGGCAGACTGCAAAATATTTTTTAGTATTTTTACTTGTCTATGCCTGAAAATATGCAAAGGCCACAGCAGGGACTGGCAGAGCGCCTGAGAGAATGGAGTTAGTCAGATTCTAGCACCAATTGCCTGAGTGCAATGTTGCCAAGTTTTGTGTTTCAAGTTTCCTTTGAACACATTTCAAATCCTAATTATTCTTTTCTGAACCTCAGATGCACAGCTTTCCTAGCAGAAGGAAGAGAAGAAGTCCAGTGGCAAACAGGCAACCTCCTAGGACGTTCAACTACTCCCCAACAGCTGCAAGCCTGTTACAGACTCTACAGGAGACAAAAATTCAGGTTGCTGATGTTCAGCAGATGAAAAACTGAAACAAACACCACTCAGGGGACTTAATTTCTTTTACATGCCATATGTATGGAAGTAAAGAAGTTGGCATGACTGCCTGCTGTGGACTGTGAAACCTAAGAGATGGAAAAGGAAAGAAAAATCCCAGTGAAGCAAGAAGTACGGGAAGTCGTAGGGAAGAAAACAAGTAGAAACACAGTGACCACAATGAATCACCACATTTCTAACTGTGATAGAAACTATTTGCAGTTTGTACACGCAGCTACTCACAAACAGCAGCCTTTACTTACTTAAAATGTCAAAACAGACCATTTCACCTGACTAACTTATTGCTTCAGCACCAGCTGTCCACTACTGCTCCCTCACAGAGGCTAACATAGTCCTCTGTGGGAGTGACGGGCTGAGTCAAACCACCCAAACTCACAGTTTGAAGTGTTGGGTCCCTAAGTCATCTCTGCACCACATTCTAATCTGTAACAACCTTACCAGTAGTTCCTGTCCGGGTAGCAGTAAGAACCAAGAAAGTAATTGACTTGTCCAAAAAGAACTGAAATGATACTCTCTTCCCACTTGAACTGCTGCTGTAAACCTTGGTCAGTACATTATTTTGCCTTTGCTGTTTCAGTTGTTATCTAGAAATAGAAGATAGTGTGCTGCCTCCCTTCCCTTGTGCTATTTTAGGAGCAGCTACTGTCGGCATTTAAATTTCCTTGTGGGAAGGAATGTAAAGCATCTTTTTATTTCAGAGATTGGCTTATGAGTGGGAATATTGGACTATAAGAGAAACGATTCAAGATGATAAGCCTGTGTGTGCATATTTTTGGCATCTTAATAAATTACCAACTTGAGAGAGAGAGAGAATGGAACTTTCATTTATAGAACATTATGTTCCATAATGCACGTCATAGGTGTTGTTCCTCCATACTAAATGAGGCCTTTTAGCTCTCGTGTCATATAGGATCTGCACATTTTCTTTGTCAAGAAAACAGCATTGTTCAGTGCTTCACTAATTTACTGAGAAAAGGTGTACTGCAAAAGCATATCTCCTTTTGCTTATTAATATTACTTTCTACAGCTCTCTGAGGCTCTATAAATGGCAAGAAATTACTTCGGGTAAACATCCTTTTTGCTTAAGTAGGCACCTTTGACTGGTGCCTACTACAGCTGACCAAAATTCTATGATGGGTCATTTGGCATCACTGGGAAAAAAAAAAAAGGTGGGAACTGCAGTAACAAGGCAGACACAGCAGACTGGCTGTCCAATAAGTGTGAGTGACCCTGTTCTGTTCCAGTTTATTACTGATGTGCTAACAGGCATCGGCCTCTCATGCACAGATCATACAGGTGTAGACTTTTAACAGTTGTTAGTAGTTTTTGTGAGCCCACATGCGTGGTCAATTTGTATACATGGAAGATCTTTCCACAGTTAGGTCTCATAGCAGGGCTTATAGCACCATGAGCTATTTTTTCCAGTCAGTCTTGTTCTGACATGGCCACTGTCCTGGTTTGTACTAAACCTTTTGCCCGTAAGAAAGATGATAGCACAGGACCATAGACTGGAATATAAACCAGGCTTGCTTTTTATTTTTGTCTACAAAAAGATGATAAAATGTTATTTATTAAAAAAGTTTCCTGCTTCGGTGTCTTCAGGTAACCGTTGCTAAAGCAATGACTTGCTTCCCCAGCTGACCCACACCTTTCTTCCAACACAGGAGCAATTTCTTATCAGAAAAGTATTCAAGGGCAAAGAAAGAATGAAGAAAACCTGTAATCACAGCATTTGTTGATTTTAGAAAAGTAATTATTTTTTAGTTATAGCAGGCTAATTTTGAGATTTGTAAGATGTTGGCCTACCCAAAGGTAATCAGGGAGCTGTTGACATTGGCAAATTAGGAAAAAATAACTAATTCAATTTTGTAACCACAGCAGATCACAGAGGACAACTGCAATTATCAGTGTGTACTGACTTTTTCCCAAGCTGGTTTTCTTATTCATTCATTGCTATGAGCAAAAGAGAAATGTGAAGCTCAAGACACCCTGATCATCTGGCCTTCTGCATGGGGGACCCAAGCTTCTGTTTCTGCTATCAGTCAAGCTAATCAAAGACAAAGAAATCTATATAACCTGTGCCATCTGCAATTGAAGACTTTCCTCTAATATTTCTTATTTTTAGCAAATTGGTATTTGGCTATCTGCCCAAATCACTTAGCCACTTTTGGCCCTGTGAGACATCGTTCTGAATAGCAGCAGAGTCAGTTTTTATTTCTCAAGTGTCTAAATTCATTTTTTAAACTGGTACCAAAGTGTGAATATAGAATATATCTATTTAAAAAAAAAAAACAACAAAACACTTCAACCCCAAAACATTCAGGATTTTTTTTTCTCTGAGAAAAGCAAATACTGACACTTGAAGCTCAGTGTCTGGAAATAAGCAGTATCACTTCCTGTGGGGGTTTCTTTTTGTTTTCCTTATGATGTAAGTATAACATGCTGGATTGTAGACAGCCCCACAATGACTACAGTGCAGCTATTTGTTTGAGACTACTGGCATCATTAAGAGTGTGTTCACTTGTTTCAAGTGTCTTAAGTTTTTGTGGTAATAACTGACTCATTGCAGAAATCGGTGTAGAGAAGAGGTGATCCAGTTAGGTGCATAATATTTCCATATCATTTTGTAAGCTTCTGGATCTTAAGACTCAACTAGGAAAGATAAAAACAGAAATTTCTGCTTAAAATGCTGTTGTATCAGAAGCAAAGCCAATCCATAGACATCAAAAGTAAATGAGTTATTACAAGAGCAAACAGGCAGTTTGTCTTGGAGTTGCACTTCTCTGTTTTGGCTGAAAAGATGCAAGAAATGGGAAGAGCCATGTCCTTTAGATTCATGTAAAATTCCTCAGCCCTGTTCTCTGTTATTAGTTTCGTACCATGCTTCACAAAAAGTATGAAAGGTTGTCCAAGGTTAAATTCTAATTGCATCAGCAGTTGCTTTAGTCACAGCTCAGAGACACATGCCTGTATATTTGTCAGTGCATCTCAGCTTTTTGAATCCTTCTTTCTGAGATTTGGAACATTAACTGACATCAGCAAAAGTGATTGTGTGCTTTCAGTGACAGGTAGAAGAAAATAGTTAAGTATTTTAGAAGTATAGTTTAAGCTTAGCTTAGCCACTATTATTTTAAAATCAAAGTCACAATAAAATTGATTTCTTTTGGATGGAGGAGAGGAGGAGGAATCTTAAAGCTTACAAAGCACAGTTCTGATAATCTTAGAAATCCTAAAAAATTGGTGCTGTGGGCTTATGGTTATGTAAGTCCTTTGAGAGTGCCCTGACAATAAACTATAGCCATGTGGTGAACTGGGTATTCCTAGATATGAGAGTAATCCAGCCTTTGACCCTGTTAATTCTGTGAAATATTTTTACTTATACTAAAAATAAGTAAATAAATAAGTAAACACACTAATGGCTTTCAAAGCCAAAAAAAGTTTTTTATTACTCATTTTCTAAACACTTAAAAAATCTCCTTTAAAATAGTAAAGAAGAGCAGAGGGTGAGTTTGTAGAGAACAGAAAAGTTGATTCCTGAGTCATGATGTCTTCCCATCACTGCACTGATGGAGACCCCTCTACAAAAGCAGGCTTCGCAGCACCTGGACTCAGATTCTGATTGTTTCTGCATGAGGAATAAGACTGATGTTTATAAGCTTTTGTACAGGAGAAGTTTAAAGTAACTTCAGCAGGACTCAGTGGGCCACCTCATAGGTAGCTCACCTCACGTGCTTTCCAAACTTGTTCTCATTCATTCAGAAAAGTCAATTTAGAAACATTGATGTAATACCCTGCCACAAAAAGCAGCAAGAAGTTAGCATACAAAAATCCATACATAACTGACATTTTTCTAAATACTGAGTGAAAATTAGAGTATGGATATTTGTGCAAAACTAAGAGGGGGCTGTGGTTTTATTTGTGTCTAGACTGAGCAGCAAATAAATGAGTGCTTAAGGAACTAAACTGGACTCTCTGAACTCAGAAATGGTCTGAAGTTCTCTCCCTGTAACTTTTGGAAGGAAACAAGTCCTACTGTTGGGATGAGGCTCAAAAGGAAAGCTCACCAACTTAAGGATTACTGGCTAAAGTGAGATACTGTGAGCCCAGCATTAGTACATAGGGACCAGCATAGGGAAATCAGGAGGTTTTACTATTTTAACATATTTTTGAGCCTTAGTCCTGTCTGATTAAGTCTCACACTTGTTCCCAGTGCTACTGGACTACATCTAGTTTTTTTGCTCCTTTGTCAGACCTGTAAAACATTTAGCTGCCATATGCCTAAGCCTTCATGAAACAGTGATGAGTTAAACTCCATTTTAGTTGCTTCCAAACAGTATTTATGAGTTATGAGAGTTAGTTATAGGCTAAAGTGATTGAATTACACACGTAGTGCAAGTATTTGTGGATCCAAAGATGTGTCTTGCTTTCATGAGAAGGATGACTTTCCTGAAATATTCTGTATAAAGGCCTGTACAATTACAGTAGGATTGTTATAAACTGAAGAACAGAAAAGTGTTCACATCGGATATCTTTATCTTAGGAGAGACACGGACAGAAGAGACCTGAGGTAGGACTACCCAGGTATATAGGTAATTTTGCAGTTACTTGTGTTGGGAGTTTGACTGTATGACTCAGTCATTCTTTTAACAACCATTAGAAGGGTGTAGATGAAGCTCTGTGATAATAAGCAGATCTATAATATGATTTATAAAAAGTTGAAAGCTATTAGGATTACTGAACTGTGCATATTGTGCAAGTCCTGAAGTTCAGGCATGCCAGCCGTAGGTTGTTCTTCCTTATTCCACATCATAGTTCTGCCATCCACACAGCACCTTGGAAACTGAGATCTGGCAAGAAGTGTTTTACCTAGCACTAAAAACTCTCCTCAGATTGAAAATGGGCAGCAAATATAGTGATTTCTGGCAGTGCAGACCATCCTTTTCTGACTTGAGGCTCCTGAGATGCCAACTGTAATCAAGGAAGGAGAGTAACAGCTGTTAGGGGCTGTGTAGCACCCTGATGTCCCAGTAGAGACGGTCATTAGGCAGTGAGGGAGAGACACTCACAGGGCATAATAGGTGTGATTTATTGTGTGCCTCTGCAATTCATAGTACTCCTTTTATAGCCCTGGGCAGGTTTACAGGTAATGTCATCAGAATGCAGTGGCGATAGGGGGTTTCAGGATTTATAAGGCACTATAACCCATGAAATACAGTGTCTGGCGATAACGGCTTTTCTAACAAAGAGCTCTGAGTTAATGAAAGAGTGGTAGATTTTCTGGAATGCCAGTGTGTTCCTTTACCAAACAGATGTGGCATTCATTGAACCCATCTCCCTACCCTGCTATTTGTTATCACTCCTCTGCCAAAGGTTACTTGGAAAAGGATTGTGAAAGTACTCCTTAGCGATAAACAGCAGCTGGTGAGGCTGTAACATCCTGAAGCCCCTGCAGCTGTTTACTGAGTAGATGCTCTCTGAGCTCCTAGGCATCCTTCTCATTCAGGTACTTTGGGACGTCTTACCCAGAATCCACTTATAACCTTTATTATTCATTCCTATTCTTATATCTCTACAGCGTATAGCGATTTGGGGTATTACATAATTAATAAGCTACACCATGTGGATGAATCAGTGGGAAGTAAAACTCGGAGGGCCTTCCTTTATCTTGCTGCCTTCCCTTTTATGGATGCCATGGTGAGTGTGTGATTCATAGCTGAATTTTAATAAGAATGCTTTTTTTTTCCTTTGATGACCTTAGTTTGCGAAGTGTTGATTGATGGGAAACTGAAGGTCTGCAAGAGGAAGGTATGTCCTTTGCAAGCAGTAGCTCTGGATATACATGAATGTGTCATCTTCAGCTACCTGAAAAAAGCATCTGGGTAGAATTTGAAAATCCAGAGATCATGACAAATGTAAAAGTCCTTAGCTTCCTCGTCAGAGTTAGTGTATATGCATGCTGAAAAGCACTAACCAATCATCTTGTGGTGGTCCACACAGACTGTTCATTTGTGTTCTTTCAATGCAATTAGCAGAGTAAGAGTTGGATTTACTGAACATTCTCAGATTACTTGCCGAGCTCACAAGGAATAGGTTCAATACTTTCTCTAAGCAAATTTACTGAAAAAGGTATTTGTTACCGTCAATTTTTGCAAGCACATTTAATTCCAGTATATCTCAAGTGCGTGGGCTGCTGCTCTTTGGATCACCAGGCTTACTGCATGTGGCTGGCATGACATAAACAAAAATATGGCAGCAGTATTTCATTTCTGTACTTCTATAGAAGTAGAAAATTATAACCTTTTTGTGGCATGCCTCCACTCCTTCCTCCACTTATAACAGTAGCAGACAACAAAAGGACGTTGATTAATTAAGTTTTCTCTTCCAGATGCGGCTCAGTTTAGCCAGTCAATTTTATATTTCTGAGCTGCATCCAATGTGAGAATGACAAGAACTGCTTTTCTGTTAGATTATTTACTGTGATAATCTATCTTGTGCAGCATCTGTTTTATTAAGAACGAGCAGTTTCTTCCTGGCACTCCTGCTCAGAAATTACTATGCAATTAGAAAGTGTATTTCTGTTCCTCCTGCTAGCCCTGGCCAAGAAGAACCAAGTGTTGCAGTGCATTTTCTGCACTGCTGGCTTAACATTTACCCAGGTTCACACCAGATACTACTGTTTTTTTGTGTATAATATACTGAAAACAGCATTCTGGAACCTGAAATCTGTAACAAATATCATAATCAGTCCCCAAATTCTGTTCTGCCCCACCCCCCCCTTCTTTTTTCCAGGCATGGACCCATGCTGGAATTCTTCTGAAACACAAGTACAGTTTCCTGGTGGGATGTGCCTCCATCTCAGATGTCATAGCTCAGGTAATGGCTCCTCTTAGAATGTTTTCTTAAGCACTGATGCTTTTGTAAGGAGTTGGGCTTCTATCTTTACCATGGGCAGCACACCAAAGGAGGTCACCTTTGGTGTGCTGCTCTCCAGTGGTTTTCCCACAGTGTGGAAGCTCTTTGCAGACAGCTGTGGTTTATGCTGGTCTCACTTGACTGGATCAAGTTAGTCTTGAAGCAGTGTCAGAAGAAGAAAACCAGGGCAGTTTGGGTTAGGGCGTACCTCCTGGAACCTCCAAACGCTGTGCTGGGATTGAGAATAGAGCTATTTACATACTTGTACACCTGGGAAATAGACAGGTCAGACAGAGAGACTGATGACTGCTACCGGGTCTGGGACTGATGGATCATTTTGACCTGTGTACCTTCTCCCCCACACTTTGCACAGTTGCACTGTAATCCTGAGTGGTGTGTGTAGGCAGGGAAGCAAAGGCTTGATTATGCAGTCCACACATCAGTTGTGCACATGCTGGTTAATCTAGTGAAACACAGTGGTGTAAACTATCTTCTGAGTGCCTCTATAGCATGCTCTTGCTAATGTACCAAAAGATGAAAGCCTGGAACTGCAGCAGAAGCTTTCTGTGCTGATACCCCCTGGGTGGTGGAGGGAAGGCCAAACGTTTGAACTTCCATTTGTGAGGGAAGTATTAAATATAGTGTTGCTTTGTACGAGACATGCTTACAGAGCAGTACTCATATTCACTGCTGATGTCCAGTGTTGTCCATTTGAGAGCCAATACAAAGCCCTCTTTTTAAAGTTTTTATAAACATATTATTAAATGGAGGATCCCAGAGCCTATGAACCAGTTACAGTACTGTCCCATTAACAGCTGAGGTAGTGACTGGGTAAGGAAGAGTATAATAATAGTACAGCATCAAAGGAAATATGAAGTCAGTAGCACTTAGTTCTATTTTCCGTAGCATTTTCTTCATACAAAATAGGAGAAAACTATAAATCAGGTTAAACCAGTCAGTCAGCTGTTATTCTGTGTTTGGCATGTCTGCTTCTCTACAATACTACATTAAATCCCCGAAGATAATGCCAATTATTCTTAATGACCTTAACGCCCAGCCTCTGCTTTTGTTCTGACATGACTGACCCTAGATACATGTCAGGTCATTTACACCTAAATACAGAAACTAGAATTCCTATTTTGGCCATGGCACGCATGGCCTTTTCACAAGTGAGTGGGGTGCCAGGCTTGTGAAGAACAAGACACCTGTCATCTTGTCTCCAGTATATAAAAAAAAAATTCCACAGAGCAAGAGCAAATCTTGAAGGCAAAATGTGATTCTCCACACCCTAACTTTTCTCTACACCTACATCTACTCTGTACACAAGCAATAGGTGCACAGGCAAGACATAATTCTCCTTAGGTAGCTTTGTGTGCACATTTTGTGACTGACTTTGCTCCAGTTTGCTGAAGAAGAATTCTTTTGTGGGATTCAAAAGAGCTGTTTTACAAATCCTTTGAACATCGTGGCCCACCTCATGAAACATGCACAGCATGATTTAAGCAACGAAAGACAGAATTTGTACCTGAACAATGTATTTTTTATTTTTTGTTATTCCTGATGCTGCTGTACACAAAACCAAATGTGGTTGGTATCCCAGTAGTGCCTGCCATAGACACCTGGAATTTAACAGGCATGCCATCAGCTCATACTTAATGGAAGAGAATAATATTGTATTAATTTCTTTCATTTTCTGGATTGAGCATTAAATTTTGCATGTTTTAATTATGTGTTGTTCATTAGCCCAATAGTTTCCATTTTGGTTACATCAATGAGACACGCAGCTCAAGGGCAAATGTAGGAATACTGAAATTGCATTCAGAAAAGTACAAAATTGGAATAACATGAGACTTCCTGCTTCCAAATTCTGAACTGAATACTTTAAGATATCCAAATTTTTAATTCTCAGTTCCTCCCCTCAAAAATGTAGAAGGCAAGGCTTAGAAGCTGACACTAGAAGCATGTCTTCAGCCTCAGTTGATATCAGGATACCTAATTCTCCTGGGAGAGGTGACACTCATATACATGTTTGATGCCAGCCAGACTCTACCAGACTTGCATGCCAGGCTCCTTTTTATAGCCTCAAGTCTGACATCTACCCATACCTTTAAGTACTTTTTATACAGCTTCTGTATGATGTTAACTCTTGTTATTCTCATTTGTATGGCCAAATGCAGGGAAGAATCCTGGGGAAGTTTCTGCATGCTGCAAGTCAGGTAGCATAATCACACGTTGTTTGCTCAGATGGACTGACTTGGAGTCAGACAGGACATATGTTATCCCTGAAGAAACAGGCAAACTACACATCTTTTATTTGTTTGCTCTGCAGGTTGTTTTTGTAGCCATTTTGCTTCACAGTCACTTGGAGTGCAGGGAGCCTCTCCTGATCCCAATCTTGTCCCTATACATGGGAGCACTTGTCCGATGTACCACATTATGTCTGGGATACTACAGGAACATACATGATGTCATTCCTGACAGAAGTGGGCCCGAAATGGGGGTATGTCTTAATTCCTGGTGATGTTGTGGTTAAGTGACTTTAAACTTGCTTTTTGTGTTACAAGGCTCTGATAAACCACTATGTGTGAAGGGCTTGCTTGCTCCATCCTGCAAGAAAAACCATATTTGTTTAAAAAGGGACGATGGAATCTATATTAACCCTCATACTGCAGTGCTTTAGGTGGTATTGATGTACAGTCTGATTAACATCTCAAGTGCTGAGCTCTCTCTTTCTAATGCTGTAAGACAGCACTGAATGAAGATTATGCTTTATTTCATGGGAAGAATGTCTCAAAATTCCTCTTTTTTTTTTTTGAATATTATATTGGAGTTCACATACCTTTTCCTAAGTAACATCAGAACAATTATTCAGGTACCTTATGCATTATGTTTTGACATCCACAATACAATTTCTTTTGAATCGATATTATTAACATGAATGAATATATTCTAGAGTCCTGCTATTTAAACTTATTGAAATGTGTGCACCAAACTGACAATAGGTGAGAGAAGCAGAAAAACTTTCTCTGTGCTTTTGGTTCAGTTCAGCATGCTTCTTTCCAAAGCCGTTTATTTTTTATTTGTGTTCTCCAGGGAGAGGCTACAATCAGGAAGATGCTGAGCTTCTGGTGGCCTTTGGCGTTAATTTTGGCAACTCAGCGAATAAGTAGGCCCATTGTCAACCTTTTTGTCTCCCGGGACCTAGGTGGCAGTTCTTCAGCCACAGAGGTGAGAAAGTCAACGTTCCCTATTACTTCAAATGATCTTTTACATGTACTTGCCTCTGTGTTTCTCTTCTCAACCATACTGTCAAGAAAAAGAAAAGTCCTAAATACATGGGCATTCCTGCCAGGCCTACCAGCTTCTCACCCTCAACAAGACCAGTAAATCTTTTTCACTGAACAGTTTCTGCATCCCAAGTTTTGAAGTTCAGCATATGGCTGTGCTCTGGATCATTCTGATCCCAGAGGTTTTAGTGCAATTACCGGTAGCCCCATGTGCCACAGTTCTGAGTCATACACATAGGTTCTTCCAAAAGCAATGCCTCCTATTCATTTCCATGGAAGCTACAAATACAAAGAGCACAATAACACTGTTTGATAAACAGGGGGTTTTGGCTTTTTTTTTTTTTTCAAAACAGCGCAGAGAACAAATTGTTGCATAGTCAGTTTCCTGTGTTTGGATAGATCTTTCACCAGACAAGGACAGCAATTATATTTATAACAGGAGAATGTGGTCAGGGATCCAAGAAAATGTACATTGGAAGTCTGGAAGTGAAACACAGTAGTAGTTAAAAGTCTTTCTTAACTCTACCATAAGATAAGAAATGAATCAGAATTTATGTGAATCATAACAGTTCTTATCCTTCAAACAATGTGCAGTCTATTAGTTGGTTAGCACCAAAGTTGGGAGAGCATGTTTCTTTTGTCTCCTGAGTGCCTGGTGCCCCACAGCAGTTTGATACTCAACTTCAGTCAACCATGGAGTCCTACTGCTTTGGAAGCAGTTTTACTTAAAACTGTTCTACATATGAATAATAAAGGAAAATCTATCTAAATTAAGATTATGAAATATGACACAGGGCCCTAATGCTTTCTGCTACTCAAGTATCTCTAGATAAAATAACGTGGGAGAGATGTGGGAGGGTGGCTGAGCAGGGAGCACACATCATCAGCTCAAGGTGTCTGTCATCCCCTAGTATCAGCATGACAGTGAAATGGCAAAGCTGAGTAATGTAACTACATTGCATGATAGATTTCCTAAGCTCCAAATGGCTGGCTGAGTGATGGCCATCCCCCTGAAGCAAAGACCTTCCAGTTGCATGCCTGATTTTCTCAATGTGTCAGTATTTGTGGAAGTTGGCATGCTATGTTAGTGTAACTATTGTGCTCAAAGATTTGATGTCTGTGTTTCCTTGTCTCATTTCATAGGCAGTAGCAATTCTGACAGCTACCTACCCTGTGGGACACATGCCATATGGCTGGCTGACAGAAATTAGAGCAGTATACCCAGCTTTTGACAAGGTGAGTGTCCATTTAGGAATGCAGTAAATACATCTGGTGTGGTTTCACATCCATGATCCTCCTCTTTTCCTCCATTGCAACATTTTGATTTGAGGGTAGCTTTATTGATATCTGAGAAATTTCTGCCAAACACATTCAAAGAAAGTTAGTTCGTGTTTCTGTAGAATCACAGAATCCTTAGAGTAGGCAGGGACCTCCCTAAACAAGAGTAATAGGTTATTTAAAAAACGGAGCAATCAGAGATTAAGTAGAGTCATATTAATGCCCATCTCTTGTTTTGTTTCTCTTTATTTTTTGCTTTTGGGCATCTATTATTCTTTGTCTCACTGATAAGGATTTCTTATAATCCTAGTTAAAATCAATTGTTTTTCAATGGCTTCAAGCTGTTGCCTCATTTATGATTTTTAACTCTGTGTTACAAGGTATTAAGCTACCTTCTGAATAGATAGATGCTGTTTGTTTAAGGGTTAAAACAATTGTCACATACTATAAGATAGATGCATAACTAGTGAAATGAGGTCTCACAAAGTATGCAACAGTGAAAGAACTCAGACAACTTTTTCTTTATATCATGAAGTATATCTGACATGGGCTTGGGTTCTTTTGTATATATTAGATTGTCTCTTAATTGGCAACAACACAGATAAACCATTATTGTAGTAGCATTGACTTCACTGACCAAGTCTATGAAGAATGTTCTGGAAAATCATGTGACTACATGAGAATGCAAGGATTGCTCCTCGAACAAAATGCAGAGTGAAAATATATCCAAAGTTGATTCTGTTCAGATTCTTTTTTGTTCTGTTTTAGAATTGGTACTTGCTAACCCATAATTGGTGCGAAAAACAGTCACGTTCTGTGATACTTTATTTCAATTGGTAGCTCCTCTCCATCTCTTTATTTACTTTATTTATCAAGTGAACTTTCTGATTCCAAATACTAGTGATAAACATGCTTGCTAGCTCAGGATGTACTTAACTGAAGCAAGCCCCATTTGATTTGATCCCCAGTATTTCCAAAATGAATTTAAAAATAAAAAGAGGAAAGTCAAATAGGTCCTAACTTCCTAACTTACCTGTATGCAGCTTAATCAACGTGTCAGATGAAATACAACGTACAGACTTTCTCAGAGGTCATGCTGCTGAAAAGAACCTGCAGAATGCAAAACCAATAGACTGCAAAATAAAAATGGTTTGGACCAGGAAACACAGGGGCTGCTAACCTCATGTCTTATGAGCTACAACCAAATGCACATATCTTTCAAACTATTGCCGTGCAAAATTAACAGCAATTAAGAGGCTTAAATCCAGGTCTCAGTTGCCTGCTAGAAGATGCACTCCTGGCAATAGCTGGTGGCAGGATTAGACTATAATTTGTAAGTTTATTTCAGTTAAAAGACTCCTCATAGACCTCTTGAGGAATAAATGTGAGGAAGAAAAAGTTAAGATAAAGCACAGGTTGGTACAAATGAGCTAGTTGCCAAAAAAGGTAGGGAATCTGGTTTTTAGTTGCATGTTTTAAGAACACTTTGGCATAAAAGATGCTTAGTGCAGTAGCAACAATATAAAGGATATCTCATCCTGTGAACCGTGTTTGCAAATGCCTCCACTGTGCCCTTCAGACAACAACAAACCAGAAACCCACAGTGTTGTTTTATTTTTAAATTGCTGTGAGAATTGTTTTAACCTTGGTCACACATCGTTCATGTGTCACCAGGCATTTCAAAAGCTTGGTTTTCTTACTTTACATCTTTCTCAGAATAGTCCAAATAGAACCTGCTTTTATTTCTTTCTAAAACTCCTGTTGTGATGCTTAGTTGTTGAAATAGTTTGCATCCATGTAGACTGCATTTTCTTTTGTCAGTTACTAAACAAGCTTGTGACACCAGAAGCACACTGAATTATCTTAACTGACTGATGTGGTTTGGGATCCAGAAAGTATGCCTCTCTTCAGTGCCTATACTGGAGAAGTCAGACTTTTGTCTTCAAAAGAAATGGGTTACTTCTGTTCGTATATACAAGAGTTGCAGTCATGCTTCTGTTTGCAGAACATCCTCGTGGCCTAGCAGTTACCCTCGAGTTAAAGACTTGCTACTGATGTGCTAAAACGAAACAGGAATATCCTGATTCTATGTTCTTTGTTGATTTACAATTATAGAATTATAGAATTGTATGAGTTGGAAGGGACCCTTAAAGGTCATCTGGTCCAACTCCCTCACAATGAACAGGAACATTCACAGCTAGATCAGGTTGCTCAGAGCTCCATCCAGCCTGAAAATATATGGTGATAATGTCATTATTCATACAGGACTGTGCCACCTGATCCAGAGCAATGACAGTGACTATGACATGATTTGTGAATGCTATTTAACTGACAAGTAGATGGAAATGGACACTTTTTACTCTATAATCTGTATGTGCTTTGATTCAAGAGCTAAGCAGTGTGCAAGAGATGGGAATAAAGAGTGTGTGGGCAGGAGTTACGGTAAAGGGCACAGTAAAATAAGGGCAGTGTTAGCAGCAGCGAGATAGGAAAAAATGAGAGCTCTTTCTCCTTCATCACAGCCCTTTATTGTGGTTGGATTTGTATGTGCCTTTTTCACTGTCTGTCATTTTAGCCCTGTGAGAAAGCTGAGCCATGCAGCATTTTGTTTAAACTGTGATGAGTGATGGAAAGAAGGCCCATCCTCACATATGTGGAAACCAACAATATTAGTAATAAGTAATAAGGATATACTCACAAAAGTTTTACAGAAGGGTTTCATGACCTGTACCTCAAAAGGGCAGGCTTGAGGGTAGCTTCCTGCTTTGGAGATTGTGCTCAAGTTTTCAAGTAGGTATTTAGTTGAGACAGTAAGGCTGTCAGCGTGTCATCACTGTACTGATTGCTACAAAATCTGTTAATGACAAAATTCCATCAACTACTCACATGTGTATGTAACGGTGTACCCTTCACAGAACTCACGTTCATTTTGTTCATTCCCAAGATGTGCCTGTACCAGTTCCTATTTCTGTTACAAGTAACTTCAGTAAGGCAAGATGACCATGTGGCAGGTACTGACGCTCTACTTGAGATACATGGGGATGAATAAGTGTGGTACTACATCTCACTACACCATTCTTACCAGTTTGGTAACAGGAGTGTATCTCAAACAGCCCCAGGGTAAATGCAGTACATGGCCCAACACCCTATCGCTATAGGGCTCCTACTGGTGCCCTGCTTTTGATATCTCTTCCTGTTCTTTCACAGATCATTTACTTTGCTTTAATGTGCTCCCTGAGGGCAATTTCAAATCTTCAGCTCCATTTGGTGCATTAGACATTTGGGGGAGGGTTTTTGTTGTTTTAAGCAAAACTTCACTGCTGTGTGTACTTGAGTACAGAGCCCATGTCCAAGGTAGAACATCTAATAGTCCTAATTATGGTCTGTTCATTAAACTGCATTAGCAGAGCCAGCTGTTCCAGGAGCTTTGTTTATATTACCTCCTTGGTTAATTGGATCAGTAAGTGATGGAGTGAAAGGAAATAGAATCCCATTTTTCCTGTGAAAACCTGCTACAAATTTTAAACGAATTAAAAAATAAATAAATCACATGGAGTTTTTGTAGAAAGATTTACCATTCTTTTTTAAAGCTGAACGTGTTAAGTAGGACTTACTCTTTAGAAAACCCGGCGTATTACTCAGCCCTCAGTGACCATAGGAACAGTTACTGTCAGTTTAAGCAGAAAATATTCTGTGGTACCGCACAATAAAGCTCTAGACTGAAAAGCAAGCAAAAAAAATAAGACATACATGCACACAGACGGATGCAACACAATGGCCCTGGGTCCTGTCAGCTTCTCAGTAGTCTGGAGTCAAGCTAATGCTTATTATCTCTTTCTCTCACCCTAGAATAACCCCAGCAATAAACTAGTGAACACCAATAGCACCGTCACAGCGACTCATATCAAGAAGTTCACTTTCGTTTGCATGGCTTTGTCCTTAACGGTAAGAAACCTTTGTTCAACTGTCTGGCTTTCATCTAAATGAGGAACTTTTCTCCTATACCTAGCGTTAAAAGCACTAGTAGTTTAAAATAACAGTGTGCCTTTTCTTATTAAGTGCGATGTTTTTCTCTGGAAGTGATCATAGTACTGGGGTACTAAGAAAATCAGCATTGATTAACACAGAGTAGATATTTTAAGGCCTAGAGTTATTTTGTTTAATTCTTCTCAGTACTTTCCATTTCAAGTCAGCTGCCACATTCAAGGAGATATCAGAGATTTGCTTTTCTTTTTTCCTCTTTTTTTTTTTTTTTAATGAACAAAACGTCTGATAACTATCTCATCAACAAAATGAAAAAATACATTTGTCTCAGGCGTTATGAATTGACAACTGTCCTCTGACTTTCAAAATTGACTGTGAATAATGGGAAAGGCAGCATATGTTGAAACTACCATAGCTATTCCCTGCTGCCTCACAGGGCACTAGTCTTCCATGCTAGGCCTACTTGCATATAAGTTGACTAGCAAATGAGCTAACAAAGGTAACAAGGGTGCTGACACTAATGAAAGGATCAGAAGTCATGTCTGTGCTGGGGAGAATTTCAAGGACTGACAGCTGAATTTTGTAGTTTGCTAGGTTTGTGTGAGTGATTGTACTCCATCTAGTGAGATTAGTTCTGATATTACAGTTAGAAGTATCTACCCTCTCATTAAAAAAGCATAAAGGGAGATGAAATTCGCAGCAATAACTCAAGGCCTGGATACTGTAGGGAATATTTATCAGATTTTTCATTTAAGTCCTCTTCAAACCTCCCATTAGATTTTTACTGCTTTTTAACAAAAATAACCAAACAATTGAAAGTTACTATCACAGCTATTTTTTTTAATCTACTCAATTTTGCTCATGCTCTTAAAAATATCAACTTATCAGGTAGGTTGAACTATGGTATTCTATTACTTAAATCTGTAATGCGCTATATTGCCACATATTTGCAATGTTGGACGTGGGAAATCAGAGGCTGGTTGGGATTTTTTTTTAATTCATCTGTGAAGTCTGCAGTTGGGCACAGGTACAGCAAACTGCTAAATTACTGCGGATGCTGTGAGAGTGCCAGAAGAAGCCCTTGCTTGCTGCCAGTGTGTTGGAGATTGTTGTGGAATTTAAGAGATGGGAAAATCACCTGAGATGGCTATTGAGCTTTCCTCTGAACAATGGCCGGTGGGGGGACGCTTTTTCATCTTAAATGAGAAGGAACACAAATACAAGTATCTGCAGATCATAAGTCTGGGTTGTGTTTAGGCTTAAGGATGAAGTTTTGTTCAACCTGCAGCATTTTCAGATGACCAGCTTGTACACATTCACACATTACACCCTTAGGATAAATATTTCTGCACAAGTCTTTTTAGCAACAAAATGATAATAATGGAACAAAAAATCACACAGAATAAATGGGTGGGTATAATGAAAATAATAGAATAGATGATAGCCATGGTACTGGGCCCCAGTCAAGCCACTACCTTTCCAGTTTGCCTTGGCTTGTGAACTTTCCATGACAGTCATTAGCAGATTTGAGGTCCATTCATGGTGGTGTCCTCTATAGCTGGAACCTCCCTTGAGATCTGTTGGTGTTTCCAGAGATCACAAAGAAAAAGATCACAAAGGAAAAACTTTCTTCTTTATACATTTTTTTGAGAATAATATTTCAATTTGAAAGCTTTCTCTGAACTGATTATTTGCTTGAATCTTCTGGGCACTTAACCTACTTGTATTTTGGTAGCTTCTCATATCATCACCAGTACCACTTGCTGCAAAGTAACCTTTAATCAGTGTTTTTATTGTATAACGTTACAGGATACTTTTTCAAAAGTTCTCCATAATAATCATAGAATCACATAATTGTTTGAGTTGGAAGGGACCTTTAAAGGTCATCTAGTCTAACTCCCCTGCAATGAACAAGGACACCTACAGCTTGATCACATTGCTCAGAGTCCTGTCCAGCCTTGATCTTGAGTGTATCCAAGAACGAGGCATCCACTACCTCTCTGGGCAGCCTCTTCCAGTCCCTTATATCCAATGTAAATATCCCATCTTGCAGTTTGAAACCATTTCCCCTTGTCCTCTCACAGCAGATCGTGCTAAACAGTTTGTCCCTTTCTTTCCTTCAGCCCCCTTTTAGATACCAAAAGGCCTTTCTGAAGCCTTCTCCAGGCTGAAAAGCCCAGGCTTTCTCAGCCTGTCCTTTTAGGGTAGGTGTTCTGTCCCTTGGATCATTATTGTGGCCCCACTCTGGAAGCACTCCAGTAGGTCTCAAGGGCAGTCCTTTCATAAGCTCATCCTGAGAGATTTGTCCTCATTGGCATTCCAGAAACACTTTTGAGGTCCACAGCTTTTTCTGTCCTGTCTCTATTTTTGCCTACTAGTGATAAATTCTTAGGATTGCTTGTCTGTAGACAGAGAGGAAAAATAGACACATGAGCTCTAAAGACTGTGTTTGATTCAAGGGCCAGAAGTCACAAATGCTTCAGCACGTCAAGCTCAGTGGAGCTATGAGTTAAGTTACCATGTACCATAGGCTGTAAGGAACTGGACTTGAAATTTCCTTCTGTTGCAGCTAGATCAGATGGCCACTGTAGCTGAGCTCCCATGATTGTCAGTAATTTTGTATTCCTGGCAAGACTATTGTAATGGAGAGCAGTAAACTACTGGCATGACTGTTGGTAACATCCTGTGCTTTGGAATTAAAGGGAAAATGGGAAACGGGCTTCTAAGTTGTTCAAGAGGTCAAAACAAGGCAAACATTTAGACATTATATGAATCCATTCTTCACTGGATGATCTATAGAAGGTTTCCAGAAGGTGGAGAGATAAAAAATCCATTAACCATTGCAGTAGACAAACTTTTAATATGAGCAGCAATCATGTACAAAGGTGTTTGCCCAGTGTAAAACCCTGTGAAGCCTCCCAGTCATTGAAGACTTATTTCGTAGACTTGGAAGAAAAATATCCCATCTCCTTTCACAGACCAGTCATGCCTACACAAGACATAGTACAAGCAAAGCAAATGAATTATTTAATCCTTGACTGTGACATTGTTGGTCCAGAGTATAATAAAATGCATAGTTCTATTAAGAAACAGAACTTTAGTTTTGTTTTAAAAATATTCATAGGATTTGAAAGGCTGCACTTAAGCCTGGGCAGCATGTGAAAGTGTCAGCGTAAGGATTGTCTTGTGACTTTGAAGTTCTTGGCTGGTGTTAAAGCTGCCTTTTCAAAAAATGGAAAAAGAAGTCTAGATATGCCATTTTATTTAAAGGCTGGAAATAGAAGTCATTAGATCAACTGTATGTAAAAGAGCTGATACAATTAGTTGTACTGATGTGGTTCTAGTTGTAAGCAAGCAACAGTCATAATTTGTGCAGCTGTGTAATTGAATGTACAGTCTATATAGCAGAGGGGAGGGACTCAGCTGAAGCATCTTGCCCATAAAACTGAGTAGTCCTGATTTTAGAAAAAAAGATATAATTTACTCTTGGCTTGAGGAGTGTGGATAATGCTGCTTGTATTTATTTATTATTTCATCATCATAAGACAGTTTGGCAAAAATGCTTTTGTCTGTAAATGAGATATTGTTCCAAATGCCAGTCTTGTTGCCATTGCTAGATAAGGCTGATGAAGAACTGAACATTTTGTTTCAATGCTAGACCTGTTTAGATGACCTTTGAAGTCAGCCACTGTACAGCTGTAATCTATGTGAAGACATGGGCCCCTGAGGATGAAAACTTTCTCTACACATCCTACTACACATCCTGCAGTTGTGAGATGTGTCAGTCTAAGAACAGTGCAGAAATCTCCAAATCATTTTTCCAAGTGCTGAATTACTGCACTTTTCCATTGCAGAAAAACTTTGTTCTGTAGAGGAGAGCATTCCCTTGTGAGATGTGCCTAGAGGAGCAGGCTATGTGACGAGTGAGCTATTTAAGGCAACTCTGGCTTACACAACAGTAGTAATAGTAAATGGACTCGTCTTCGGCAAGGGTTTTTCTCAGAATAACATCTCTGAACTCGGACATGACAGTGCATAATTCAGGGGTTTTCCAGGGTCACCTGAGGCCTGAGCTGATACCACATAACTTTCTCTTTTTTTATGTTTTTCCTTTAAATCTGTCCCTGTTTCACAGTTGAACTCTGTCAAAGTAGGTTGCTGTCAGTTTTCCTGAACAGTATAGGCTGCCAGTTGTGTTTGTTGTTTAACTTTTTTAACACCAGAAAAGAGGTGATCATTTCTTAGAGTGTTTGCTAGTGGACTACACTGTTCAGTTCAGCTTCCTCTTCAAGCAGCCTCAGCTGGGACAGACCATGCACTTTAATGATACATTTTCAAACAACATATTTTATTAGCTGTGTGATTTCTATTAAATAAGGTTGTGCAAGAACATATTGCCAGTTGCATCTTCAGATTTTTGAGCACTCTATGTATCACCAGTTTTTCTCTTACCAATGCCAAGCGTGGCGGGCTGAATGCACCATGCCATGTTCAGTGTCTGTCACCAACTTAATTCATAGGAGGATTGTTGAACAGTTTTAATGTTTGTTCTATTAGAAACAGCTTAAAGCTCTTTACAGCTTAGGTATGATAGCACCAGTGCTATTGTAAAAGTGATGTCAGTGCTGCTTTGCATCTTTTTTAATGGACAAACAGTTACAGTCAAACAGGAAAAGTAGCAGTTTTCAGAAATAATTAGGTTGATTGAAGTTAGGAGCCCTTTAGGAAGAAAGACAAACAGGCAGCTCTCTAGTGCTCACAATTGGTAGCACAGTAGCATAAACTGCTGTTCATCTTATATCATAAAGGGCATGTAATTATGAGTACATATCAAGGATATATAATTGTATGTAATGTAATTATATTCAAGTATGTGTTTTTATATTACACCATAGCCATCAGAGGTCTTAAAGGGCAACGTGTAAAATTTTTGCACGTGCACCTCCAATATCCCCTCCACCCATGGACAGAACAGAGGGACAGACCTCCAGGGACCACAGGGTTTTTAACTGGTGTTGAAGGGACCCTATCAGAGCCCTAAAACAGCTACAGGATTTCTTTTGCTAGGGCCCTGTAATGGGATAACTCAGTTTCAGTTGTGTCAAGGGAAAGAGGAAAGTCTTTGTCCCATTTGATGCCTGTTTACTATGGGTTGTCCCATCAACTTCCAGTCGTCATCTTCTTGATTATGTCCCATAATTAAGCAACAAGCACTCAGGAGACAAGAAGAAAAGCCTAATAAAGAACAAGGAAGCCACAAGAAAAATCAAGTGTGAAATACAGGACTTAGCAGGTGCTGCCTTCTGTCTGTCTCTTAATTCAGTAAGATTTAGAACCAATTGCTGTGGAAATAGCAATGTTTCATTCAGGCTGAGAATTCTTGTCTGTTTAAAAGGTAACTCCAGATGCCTAACCCTTTGCACTCTACTTTGGATTTATTATGCCAGTTCAGGAACTGTGAAGTGGCAAATGGATGCCATGTGCTGACTCCACAGTCTTTATCAGCAGGGCTTAACCAGCCAGTAAAATGCAGGCACTGGCAGATAAAGTTGGAACTTGTATGAGTGAAGACAGAACATTCATACCAACCCGGTATATCACTGCATTAGTATTTTTTTACTGATATATTCCCACCCTGATGCCATGCAACTACCTGATATTTTTTACTCATTAGCTGTTTAATTTCCAAATGAATTCCCATCCATTAGTCCCACAGCTAAACTTTTCCTTTCAGGTACACCGAGAACTACTCAAGGCCCTTTTTTTATGTCAAATCTTCAATCTATCATTAAAAAGTAAACCATTTCATATCACTTTATGCATTGACCTATTAGGTAATTTTCCACATTATGGAGTAGGACTCATATATGTACAACAGTGGTTTCCAGCTGCACTGTCCTGCTAAACTGTGAAACGTAACGCAATTGCTGATAAAGGATAGGAGTTGTTAAGGATATGTGCATCTCTGCAGCAAGACTGATTGCTCTCGTATGAGGTACCCTTAGCTTGTGTTAGTAATAGTGTGAATTATGTTTGCATACTGAGAAACACCAAGGAACATGTTAATGCTTCACGCCTGAAACCTTCTGAAGGAAGAAGAGGAATGTCCACGGTGCAATACAGCTGCACTGGAGTTCCCTGCAGTATGAATCTCTTGCAGTTTGATGTCTGGAATCCAACACAGACTGACATTTAGCTACTGTGAATGCATTGAATGAGTCAAGATACCTACAGAAGCAATATGTGTTTCCCTTTCTTGCCATCTTTGGAGACGAAACACCTTATTTCAAGGCTAAGAGACAGTAAATTGCATTCAGAACCTGATGAGATCAGTTTAACTGCCTCAAGCAGCTTCATTGAACCCAGAGGGTATGCGAAGAAGTATTTGAAAGTAGAATTTTCCACAAGCAGTATAAATGTGAACGTACTTTCCACAAAATAAATAAATAAATAAATTCAATTTCCAGGGAAAATAGGGTCAGTTACCACTATTTTTATTTTATTTTATTTTTATCACTGTCGGATACCAAGACAAAATGGAAATGCCAGAATTTCTGCCCTCAGCTTCACCCATTTTAGCAGACAGAATGCCAAAGTTTCCATGTTCACAAGTGATGAGGTTTGGTAAAGATCAACTTCGAGCTAAGCAAAGTGATTTGTGAATTCTGATCAATTCAAGAGACTGTCAGGGCTCTTACTCCATTCTTTCTTCGTCTTTCTGACACAAAAGTCCTTTCAACAAATAACTGCCTCATCCCCATGGTTTCAGGTGTTTCAGGTGCTGTAAAGCTGTACAAGGAAAAACAAGGGCTTCTGTTTCTGTTTCCTTGTGACTTGTGCCATAGTTTCATTCTGTAATTGACAGAGTGTTGCTATCTGAGAAAATTGCCCAGTTATTACAACATCTGTTGTTTTCATAGCAATATAGATTCCAGGCTACTAATGCTGGTTTTCCAGTTGACAAGCCGAAGAAAGCATTTTCAGAACAAAATGACCATTTCTGAGGTGCTTGTTTTAGGCATTCCTCTTTCTTAGTTCTTTACTCCTATCCTGTACGCTGTGCTGAAACCACCCCTCTGGCCAATCTTCAGTCTTGTATAGATGACTGATATTAGACACTCAGAAGATGGCTCACCAAGGCGAAGGGGGGAAATGGGAAATGTGCCAGGAAGAAAGATATGAGGGAAGATATTTAATATTAATGAGAGATCCAAACACATAGTCTTTGTGTAGTGAAGGTGCAAGAGCATCTGAGAGCTGAACAAGTAATTCCAAATGGATCAAAATTGACAAAGCCTCATTTATATCATGAATTTATGAGTCATGTTAGAGGGACCTGCATCACAGTCTGCAAAGAAGATGCAGTAATTAAACTCCCTTGGCCTCATCCTCTCTGCAAAAAGAGAATGGAATAAGACACCCAGTTGTAAACCTTATTAATCTCTTCTGTCTTGAGAAGGTTTGTCTGCTGCAATGTTTCTGCCTCACTAAAAGAAACAGGTTAGCCATATCAAGGAAGATGGGAAGAAAGGAGTCACTGAGGTGATTTCTTTGTGTGATTATCCGTGTCCATTGTACTCCACCCAAACTATAACATCGCACTGCTCTAAGTTACTGTAGAAATCAAAAATGTGAAATCTAGGAAAGGATGTTTCTGAGGTATTTGTGTTGTAATAAACATGGCCTGGGACATGAGCAAGAGTTTTGCAGTATTATAATTGTACTATAATTTATAAATGGAAAAATGCTTAAAAGCCAACTTTCTTAAAGTGGGTTGCATCACTGTGTTAACAGGGACAAGCGTTCGGTGCTTTCTAAAGCTGAGCAAGAGTGTGTGAGCAAGAGTTTTTTTCTGTTTTTTAAGGAATTTGAGTTCAACTACAGATAGTTTGAAGGATAATAGAAACTTCTAAATGCATCACACAATGTCAAATCATGCTCTCATATTGCCTATCCTCATTCCCCTTGCACAAAATCTCTAGCGACAGTACTTCGTAGCACATCATCCTGTTTGTCCAGATTAAAACAGTAGTTCATCCTCTCCTGTCTATTAAAACAGTAGTTCATCCTATCCTGTCATGCTTATAACTCTCCTCAGCAGGAGATTTTCCCTAAATATCTTTTTTTCTGCTTATGAGAGTTATCAATTTCCCTTTATAGTGCTGAATAGCCACTACAGTGTTTCCCTCCATTCCATATAGTTGTTTTCCTGTACTTTATTGCTTGCTTTCAAGAGCATCTTCTTGTATCAAAACAAGGCTTAGCCATGGTTAGTGACTGGCTTTAAGGAAGATTTCAAACTTTATTTTCTTCTGAACTGAAGTGCTGCACCGTATTATTTAACTTTCCATATATTTTTTGTTTTACTACGACTAATATATACCTGCAACTTCCAGTAGGATAAAAAGCAGCCAAAAGTTTAAGCTGGTGAGGGGACCACTGTGTTCAAGGTTCATTCGTTTTGTCCTGTCCTTTATTGGCTGTCTTTGTCTTATGTCTCTGCATTGCCTTATTACCAAAGGCTGCAACGGGGCCTTATTGAAGTCACAGGATAATAGAACCAGGGCAGTATAAACCACAGGAAGAAATGTGACAGTGAGAAGCAGTTCCCTCTCAGAGGACACAGGCCCAGCTGATGACAGTGCCAGTGTCTGAATTTCTCTGGGTGACTGGGTTCATTGTTATTATCTCTAATGAGTATACAACGAAGAGCAATAAAAAAAGAGGAATAGATTTCCTCCACACTCCTCTGTCTTATTTTATCAATGGCTTCATTACAGCCTCATTATACTGAGGAGATATCACATATCCAATCTAGGAGTTTTACATTTAAAAAAAAGCATTAAATTTGAAGACTAAATCTGCATTCTTTTTACTTTACTGTCAGCTATTATATGGATGCCATGGACAGCTTTTAAAATAGTACATCTAGTGAATGACCTTGTTTTCACTGCTTTGATTTTTTTTGCCCATCTTGGAACTCCCAGACTTTTCTTTATCTTCAGGCTGCTGGCACAAAAATAACCATTTGGAAATGAAGTATTGGCAGAAATACTGGCTGAAGATTTTTACCTCTTCAAGGTCAGGCTTACTTCCTGCTTCAGTAAAGATTATTTCTGATATGGATGGAAGTATTCTTGCCTGTTCAGGAAGATGTTGGACCACCAGGGGCTGACTTTATAAAATCCTCATGAGTGAGCCCAGGGCCTTCTCCCATCTGTGGAACTGCACTGAGCCTTTGTTCCAGAACAAAGGATTTCTGTTTGGTGCAGTGAGGTGGAGACTGATGTCTCCTTCGTGACTGTTTAGGTTTCGCACAAAGAGTCTATTCTCACAAATGACTGGAGCAAGCAGAAAAGGAAGGGTCAAAAATCGTCCCTGAAGCATGTTTCTGCTCAGGAACTGCAGTCACGATAGGAAACAGCAAGTGCTGCAGAAAAGACATAAGAAAATGGCTAGATTATGAAATTGAAAATACTACCCAAGTACTTTCAGCAGCAGCTGGGGGAGAAGTATCTGTGGCATCATGCTAGTGCTATCAGAGAGTCAATCTGTCATGCAGCTGCTGAACTGAGCTTTGTTTCTGAAGAATGGTGTGCACCATCACTCTGAATTGGGAAGTTGGGGAAGGCAGGGAGAGACTTAAATCTGTACAAACCAATTATGTCAGAAGATGTGAAGTCACTGTTTTCCTGCAGGCAGGCTCTAGATTCTTTTACTCCCCCTGCTGCTTGACAAATTTTATGACAACTATTTTCATCTTTAAACCACCCTACACAGAAAAGAAAGTTCACAGAAATCTGTACTGACTTGCATGCGCCTGAGGGATAATTTCTGTAAGAGAATGTCCTGGTAATTCAAGTCAGTACTATTATGATAAACAGCTTTCAAATGCAAGTGTGCCCTGATATTTTTACTGCACACGGATCTGGGGCTTTTTGCTTCACAGGATCACGGGATTAGTCGGGTTGGAAAGTCCTCTAGAGTTCATCTGGTACAGTGTCTGGCTCGGAGCAGAGTCAGATGTGAGGTGAGGGCAGGTTTTTCTTGGAGCTTTACCAGGTCTGGTCTTGAAAACTTTACACAAGAAAAGGGCTGACTTTTAGTCCATTTCAAAGTTACAGGACACGGGAGTTTTGTCCTTTGTCCTTAGCACACTGTGCTTAACCTCAACAGCACATGGTGGGAAACTTTAATACTTTTCTTCGGGCTAATCAAGCTCTCTTCATCTTAAAAGACTTTTCAGAAATTCCTCAAAACTGCTAAAACTGGGGTAGCTGGTTAGAAACTGATTTCTGACATGATATACGCAAAAGATAGGAGAGGATTCTGCAAGTCTTTTCTGGTATGGGCCAGGATTTGGCATGCAGCAAGCTCCCAGAACATGACAGTGATGCTGACCTTCGCTCTCACACCATACAACAGAGACTCCCACAGTTTCCAAATAACTTTGACAGTTAATAGTAGTGTGCTTTTAAATAAAAAAGAATAGAAAAAATCTTAATCTCAAAAGGCAAAAAGTCATTTCCCTCGATTAATTTCATCTTATACTTGCATCTGGTTTCCTATCAACAAGGAATAATACCTCTGTGATAAGGCATTTTTTTGTTGTTTGGTCCACAGTAAAACCGGTGTTTGTGTAAACCGATGCGTGGTTGGGTCTCCTTCCTCTGCAAGAGCCGTGTTGAACATTTTTCATGTTGTTTGGCTACCTGAGAGATTGCACAGTGGAGTGAATGCTTCAGGAGGTATTAGGAAATTGTTTTTACATTGAATAAAGCTATACAACAGAATACACATTCCAATGGTAGTCTGAAAAGAAGCGTGACTAATTAACAGTAACTATTTCCGTAGTTTCAGTACTAGTAGTTAACAATACACAACTTTGTAATAGATAATAGATAAAAGTAAACGCTATTTTCTTTAACATTACGATGCTAGAGTAAGTTTAAGAAAAATCCCAGTGCCCAGAAATTTAGAGGACTCAATTGTCAAGGTCCTTCAATGAAGGTATATATATAATGATCGTAGAAACTCAGTGAAAATCAGGTGTGGTTTCCCTCCATCCCCAACATCTCGCAGAATACGAGGTTTACTCATCTTTTCAACATTGTCATATCAGTGCAAGCTGGAAGAAGACAGGTGTCTACAGGAACAGGTCATCCTGTGTTATAAGCCTTGAAAGGAGGCAGAACTATGGAAGATCTGCTTGTGTGGGAATGACAGAGTGATTTCTGGCAGTTCAGGAGATCAGACAGTGTAGAATTCAGGATACATTTATTTCATATAATTCTTTTATTACACATTTCAGAAGGCAAAAATCATGCAATATTCCTTCATATTACTAGAAATTATTAACTTAACTGGTACCGTCTCAAATATCCGAGGGGTAAATCAAAGCTGATATATGTAATAAGGCCCTAAAGGGGCTTAGAGAGGTCACAAACAAGGCATTGGTTAAGTTGGTTAAGATGCAGCCTTCAGTACACGCACAGAACAGTAGTTTGAGAGTTAAAGACCTTTCTTGGACGGCCACACTTTTGAAAACATATCAAGTTCAAAAAGTGATAGGAAACATCTGCTTAGTTGTTTTGCAGTGGAAAATTATGAACTGCATTTCAACACAGAAGGCCCTTTTGCAGGTTCACTGTTCCACCCACTTGGTTAAATCCCCATGGTTAAATCTGTTGCACCAATCTGGAATGAGAACTGGCGTATACCTAACCCATTTTTAAAAACATTCATTTTAGATTTCATAGCCTCTGTCTCAGGAACAGTCATGTCTTTGTCATCAGTGTTTTTCTAACTGGAGGTTGCACTGAAGTTGAAGAGTGCTATACCATTGTTCATAGCTCGCCAGCATACTCTTTAATCCTTATATTTAACCGTGAATGTCCCAAGAGAAGCAGGGTTTTCCGTAAGTGCTTAAAAGCAAATCAGTGTGGCACCCTGTAGATTACTCTACACGAGACAATAGACTTTGTTTGCATAATGTGTTATCGTGCATTATGTAGCAGGTGTCTGAGGTCTAGCAATCCCTGTCAGCAACCAGAATAAATGGGAAGAGCTTCCAGGAGATTTAGAGCCTTTGAAGAGGCCAAATGCTGATAGTTCTGGAAAATCAGAGAACTCATGTGTGCAGCATCTGATGCCAAGATTCATGAACAGTCTTTGACAAGCATTTGTGAAAGTCAAATGCATGCAGTATACTTAATATGAGACTAAGAAGAAGTTTGAGCACTACCATTTGGATACTTTCCTGGCTGTGATAACAGTTTGGTGGGTTTTGTCAGGCTCGTTGACAGCAACAGTTTTCAGTGCATCTTCTTTCAACATGCCTGGACATAGAATTTGCTAGCTGAGGAAAACATACAAGTAAGTGCAGGTACTTGCTGAGAGCATCTCAGTCACAAGTGAAGGGTTTGGGGTGGGGTATTTTTAATGCACAATTGGATTGCAAAAGGAAAGCATTAGTATTAGATATTTTTTATGCACAAAGTAGTGCTGCACAGGATAATGGTGCAACACCATTCACAGTGCTTCTACAAATGCCTTGTCTAAGTGAGGAATGCCCAAATCTGTAGCTGCCAGCATCCCAGACCATGCACTGGGGAAAGGGCATCTCTTATTCTGCCCTTTTTGCTCTCTTTGTGCCCTTTCCTTAGGCACATCTGAGCAACACTGATCAGGTAGACAGCACTAATCTAGTTGGAGCTATGATCTGATCCAGTACAGCCATTCTCACACAGCTGTAAGTTGGCATATTTAATAACGTTTTTCAAATTTCACTACACCAGATCAGTTAAAGACACATTACCTAGTTGCACAACCCTTCACCTAACTTCAAGCGATTAAAACATCTTCAGAAGTACTCAGGCCAGTGTTCATACAGAGATAACACTGTAATAAATACTACCTTATTTATTCAGACCTCCATATTCTCTGTAGTATTCCACTCTTCTGCCTCTTATCTTCTTTTCCTTATTTTTGAAGTGCTGATCACTTAACAACTGAAGCACTATTTAAGCGACAAAAGGCTTCAGTATCATCCTGCACTCATACCATACAAGAGAAAAATCAAGTTAGCTGAGTTGCTAGAATTTTGCAAGAAAAATCCTTACTTTCAAAGCATTAAAATGCTCAACTGTGGAATTCTTAATATGATATTCTTTACTGTTTGCAGGCATTGTAATCAAGTATGATCTCAGCCTGAAGCTGTGGAGTATAAGCACACACAAGTGCTGCTAGTCAGTGCTGAAGCTTTTACTGTACTATCTTCAGCTCTTGATTAGATTAAATGAAGCTATAACTGTAACCCTACCCAAGCCGATTTACTCTATTTTTAACATTGCAGGCATACACAGAGAAACATAGGGGAGAGGAGGGTCAGAGGAAGGTAAACAGAGTCTTTTACCTCCAAGAAGGACAGGAGACATACAGGGTGTAAATCCATTCTCTGAAGTCTTTTCTAGCCTGAGCCCCAAGGTGTTACCCCTTTTTCTTCCAGTAGGTCCCATCTCCAGGTGGGTGTGCCACACTTTTTCACTGAACTGTGTGCATCATCTGCTTTGCACCTATCTTCTCTGCTCTCCTTTCCCATTACTCTTTTGTTACCAATATAATCACAACTCTCAGCATTAGAAAAAGCTGAGACTCATGTATTTTCTGTATACCTTATCCATAGCCAAGATACCTTTCCTGTTTCATGCATTTAATGTTACTGTTTTCCTGAAGCAGGGATTTTTTGCACTATGTTTTGAGTTCGTCTTTGATATAATCAAGAAACTTCTTAAACTGAAAGCATTCTAGAAATAAAACTACAGAGAGCTTACGTGATGAAAAGCATTCATTTATTTTTGTGCAGCTTTGTATCCTGCTGGCAAAGAGAAAGTCATCTGTACATAAGATGACACAGAGGAATCTCTTAGCAAAACGAAACTAAACATCAGTATTACAACCAAAAGACAAAAGCACACCAAGACAGAAATAGGAGGCCCTTCCACTACCTCATTGCCTGAAACTGCTTATCCTTAAGCTTAGCAATCACTGTGATCTTTATCTATCAGCTACTGTGTAAGGAGTGCTCTTTCAGGCCATTTATCAGCACTGACTGACAATTGGAGGTGGGTCTGTAGTTCGCAACAGCTGAAGAGGGATACCTGTATGTCATCTGGGTGGTAGTCCTTACCCCTGATTTGCGAGCTGGCCTTTCTCTTGTCTGAGTTGGCTGGAGATTGAGTCTGTTCCTATCAAGGCTAGAATTAAACTTCAGCTTCAAAGAGAACATGACTGAAAATAATTCTCTTAGTTGCTTTTTAATACAAAGTCTTTCAGTGCTAGTAAGTATACTGCTCAATAGGATGCTAATCGTACTGAGCAGTATCAGCAGCATAAAGGTAGTTGTTCTCAGAAAGCAGTAAGCTATAATTGAAGAGTGGACATGTTTGCATCTTATTTTGTTTACTGGACTTTGAAGGTAGATTTGACAAAATATTCTCGATACAGTTGCTTTGCAGTTAGCTTGTATAAATCACTGTAGTCTACCTTGTCTGTGACACTGAAAAAATTTACTCTGCCACTTTGTAGCAACGTTTTAATAACTGGATTCTCAGCCACACAACCTCTGCTCTGGGTTGCCCCCTCTGCTTCAGTTGTGTCCTGCACAGGTAGCTTAGCAGGGGCAGAAAAATGCTGGCTGAAGTGGACAAAAAAAGTACTAACAAATTTGCCTTCTATTCTTAACTTCCTCCATGTATTACTCTGTCACTGAGGGATGTGATTTAGTGGCATGTGTGATGGGTTGACGGTTGGACTAGTTGATCTTGGTGGTCTTTTTCAGTGTTCATGATTCTATGAAATACACTGCAAGATGGCTTCAAAGTAATTGAGTAGAAAGTTCAATTGTGGGGAAATAAACCTGTTTTCTGCACTCAGAAATAGGGAAGAAAACTAGTTACTATTCTTCTGGAAGAAACACAAAAGCTTTTGCCACTGCATACGCTGTCAGAATACAAGACCTGCCACAGTTCGCTTGGTGACAGTCCTTCAGAAACTTCTATGCGCTGGATACATGTAGGCTCAATAGAAAGGACAATCTCTGGCACACAAGCAAAGAGCAGGAGTGAAATCCCAGCTGTCCTTGAGGTGGTAGGAGTTCAAAGTATGGCTTTGAAGCTGTTTGAACATGCACGGATGTGACACCTGGATAATAAGAAGAGCGACAGATACTGTGATATTAACTTGTAGGTTAAAAAAAATAAAAGAATGCTTTGAGAGTCATAGAGAGCCATCAAATTTAACAGTGAATGTGCATATTTTACATGGTACACTGGCATTTTATGCTTCCAAGTTCTGCCCTCTTCAGTCAGCTTGCTTCCTTAATGTCTGCTCTACTGGGAGAAGAGCAGGAAGAAATCACCTCTTTAATCGCAAAAACAGTTATACTTGAAGGGAGCTCTGGAGCACCTTCTTACAGAACAAAGTCCTGCAGAAGCTGTTAGTACCACACTCTGGGGAGTGCCTTGAACCAAAGCTGGGACCTACCAGCTGTGAAGAGGCCTCTCAGTCCAGACTAAAGCACTGCGCTGTTACTGACTAGAAGGTTAAATAGCATGTACTGTTGCTGTATCATTTATTGTGGGCTTTTTATGGAAGTTTTCCTTTCATGTATGGTCTAAGCAGCACGTTCCTTAAATGACAAAACTCAGTGGACCTGTGGCCTGAAGGCACCATGTCTGCAGGGCTATGGCTGCTGAACACTTTTGCCTCGCTGTCACAAGTATTACATACTAACAGCTCTAATAACAGCAATGTGTTTAGTCCTCTAATCTCAGATCTAGATCAAGTCTCTCGGTCTTGGAGTAGTTAAAATCTTTATTTACTAAAACATTTGATAATCTGTTTCAGGGAAATGGATGTCTTAAACAGAGCAAGCACTGTAAATATCAAGCTTCTTACTGTTTTTGTAAGAATTCAACTATTCAAGTACATTCATTTGCAGGCACCATAAAAAAAAGTCCTTATACGTGCGTCAGCCTTGCTATGCGGGGAACCAGAAGAGCATGAATTGCTTCTGAAGCAATGCTTCATGCTTGTCACGTACACGTGCATAGTCTGAGTTTTTGAATTCAAGCTGTGTATAAATACGCTGTGCTTTAGAGTCTTTCTGCATTTGAATTATTGAAAACATCTTTAAATTGTTGTGAAAATATTGCTTTGAATACACTTCTTAAAGCAAAACATTATCTTTATGAGATTTGCTTGCAAAGCTTTTTTCCATTGTTCCTGACTGACTAAAGAGAGATGAGAATCTGTCTTCCACTTTATTGAGAAAAGAAGGTTGCTTATAACTTTTGTAGGGTTTGGCACCTTGAGTTGTTGAAGACATGACTTGGTAATGACTCAAGTGGCTCTCTGAAGAGCCTTTTAAAAACCCTACCTCCATTTCTTCCTGGTTACAGTCAGATTGAACCATAACATTCAGATATTTGGAAGCCAAGCACAGGAAACATGTATTGTTAAGCTTGTACATGTGTTATTTTTTCTATGACTGCTTCATAACCTGTTGAGTCAGGACTGTTGCTTAACATGTACATTCTGTTGTATTCTTTCATTGGTCTACATCCAAAGAGGTGGAAACCTTGGAGAATGTTTGAAGGGGGTGAATAGAGTTATCATAAAATAGGTTTGTCTTAGTGGTGATGAAACTTTCATCCTTGCGTGCTACAGATCTGTTAATGCTATAGAAAGGCAAGCTTATTTTTTTTTACTTTGAATGCATCTTCTTCCTTCATTTAATACCAAAAATGCCCATCGGTAGAGTAAATGCTTTTGATCAGGAGATCCTAACTTTTATTGTGCCTGCTTCAGAAATGTAAACATTTCTTAATTTTGTTCTTTTGGCTTTCCTTCCAGCTCTGTTTTGTGATGTTTTGGACACCAAATGTGTCAGAGAAGATTTTAGTTGACATAATTGGAGTAGACTTCGCTTTTGCAGAGCTGTGTGTTGTCCCTTTGCGCATCTTCTCCTTTTTCCCAGTTCCAGGTAAGAACAAGAAAATAAAAACTCTGAACCTCAAAGCTAATCCAGCTTTGAGCTGTGGCCACAGAGTCAGACTTGGCTGTACATGTAAGAATGGTTAAGTGCATGCCTAGCACAATAACCTTGTTTTATCAAAGTCAGTGTAGATCAAGACTATTTATATCAGTAGTCAAGATACGAGGGTTGCAGTAAGTCTGTCATTAGGCAGGCTTCTGGCTGTCCTAATCAAGGCCCGAATTCCGTCTATCGTAGTTGAACAAGAACACACACAAATATAATTAGTGATACATATGTGCATATATTGTTCTTCTAGCAAGGCTGCAGTTAACTTTTGGTATAGCTTCTAGGACTAACTGCACAGTGACACTGCCTCCAGTAGTTTCCCTTTCAGCAGCCAGTCTGAATGGCATTTTCAGATATCATCACATCATAAAAAACAGGATATTAGTTAATGTCCCTATTCAGGAAAGAAGCTTGACAGCACTGTTCAGAATGTTTCCCCTCGAAATTTTCTAATGTCTGTAAACAAATGCTATGTGATGTAGTGTAGCATATATCAGAATTGAGCATGTAATAAAATGATTGTAAGAGAACAGTTCCCATGAAGAATGCTGACTATTCTAAATATATATCCTACCCTATCCCAAATATTTATATACATATATATATATAAATATATTTAACTCATGTTGTTTAAGCAATTTGAACATTAAATTCATTTCTAGTAGGGTTTCCCAGTGTGCAGAGCTACCAGAAACAAGTTTCACCACGTGTTTTTCTGAACAGTGCTGTCTGCATTGCAAGATCTTCGACTGATGTTCACTACTTTTCCTTCCTTTTCCCCTTCCCTTCCTCTGTTCATAAACAGTGACAGTCAGAGCACACCTGACTGGTTGGCTGATGACTCTAAAGAAGACATTTGTACTGGCACCCAGCTCAGTGCTGCGGATTATTGTCCTCATCACAAGTCTCATTGTTCTGCCTTACTTGGGGTAAGTTTCTCTGCTCTCCACAGAGATGATGTAATTGATTTATCTTCAATCTTGTTCCCTGAATGTGCTTAACCCAGGACATTTTCCCCAAATTCTAACTGTAATATGGACCCTAAATGGTTCTGATATCTAGAAAAGAAACATTCACAAGTTTACAAGTGTAACTTTGCTGCAGGCAGTCAAGATACTGGTGTGCATTTTGAAAAAAAAAAAAAAAAGAAAAAATGCCAGAGAGGCAAAAATGTGTCCAATATGGAATTTATTTCCACTATGTTAAATGCATTGTTAAGAAAGATATTGGAAGAATATTCTCTTTATAAAGTTAAAGAATCTATTTTACAGCACCTGCACATGAGTTTAAATTCTGTATTCAGTTTTTCTTAGTGGTGAATTTGGTTCAGGATGTGTTGGTTTTTTTTTTACTGAATACTGAAGTAAGTTAAGAAACAGAAAAGTCCTTTAAAATACCAGTTATTCTCTTTGCTAGTGCCTTTCTTTGAAGGGAATTCTTCTGCAAACAGACTAGTTCTACATGCCAGTGGAAATATAATTATGCGTTATGCATTGTCACACAACCATGACTGATTTTTTTGTGTGCTACCCACAGAGTTCATGGAGCCACCCTGGGAGTAGGATCCCTTCTAGCAGGGTTTGTGGGGGAATCCACTATGGTTGCAATAGCAGCCTGTTACGTCTATCGAAAACAGGTAAGAAGTAAGCTCTGCAGGATCTGATGAAAGCAGATTTTAAGTCAGACTTGGAATGTATTCTTGAAATGTAACTCCCCAGCAGACCAACCTGTACTAGGTGCATAAGAAAACTGAAGAGCTTTATCTCTGTCATGATTAATCTGTTATTTTTTCCTGACCACCAACCTATAGACTTTGAGATGCCTATTCTTGGCCTGAGGTTTCACAATGTGTATCTGTCTGTTTTAGACTGACCTTCTGATTGTTGGTACAGTAGTGTTTCTAGCCAGGGACATAGTACTTCATTTTTTTACAGGTAGTAATAGTAATTACCGTGCCAAGCTAATTTATTCCCTTACCAGAATTAGCACGTAACTGACACCATCATCTCCACAGCCACTGTGACAGTGGCAGAGCCAACTAGTAGCTGTATTGATCAACTTGTTTTCACCTAAAGAGGTAATAAGTGCTCAGTACTTGAGAGCTGCAAATCAAGAGTTGCGTGGACACCTCTAAAATACTGAAATTCTGATATGCCTAAACTCAGCTGAATCAGTAATACCTATGGGGGTATTTTTGTCAGTATTACGAGTGTTTTCAGTAAGACTAGTCAGCCTGCTGAGAAATGGATAATAAGGAACAGATGCTTCAGTTTGTTTTTAGTGGGGCTGAATATTTCTTAGCTTTACTAATCCAGGACATCCTGGATGAATCATAGGACTCTTGAATGCCCTCCCGCTCCTGTTATCCAAAAATACTCGAATATTACTAGGCTTTGGTGGGGTGGGGGTTCACACTGGATCAGCAATACCAAGAAAAGCCAGAATGCTTACATCTTAAAAATTACTGAAGTTCGACATTTGAGAAATTCAGCTTTCTCCCTAGAGCAACCTATCTCCTCAAATATTTTGTTTGCTTTTGTTTTTTTCATAGTAAAAAGTCCATGGTGTAAAAGATTCCAGATGCTTTCTTGCCTCCAGTCACAGTGACGCCCATCTTGGGTATCCGTTAGCATTAGAGATGCTTCTATTATTGCATTTAAGTTAGAAAGGAGAAAACTGAGTCCCAAAGGTTTATGGAAACCTTCTAAATTACAGCAGCTTGCTAGTGGCAAGCCCTGAATATTGTATCTTGTTATAACTTACCCTAACAAATATATTATTTCTACCTTGCTTCTCCCAGTGCCCAAAGTTAGTAGGACTGTGTTCACAAACAACATATTTGTATGTTCACGAGTGGTTGTTTCAATCTAGAAAAAGAAGCGGAACGAGAATGAAACATCTGCAGAAGGTGAAGACTCTGCAATGACCGACATGCCTCACACGGAGGAAATGACAGACATCGTAGAAATGAGAGAAGATAATGAATAAGAAATGGGATGCAATTGTTCTCTAAAGGGACGATTGGAGTGACACTTCAGCATCTTGTCGTCTCTCATACTTTTTTGTTTGTTTGTTTTTATTTTTGTAATAAAGAGGCCTTGATTTAAAAGGTTTCAAATAAATTCTCTAGCATACTGAGTATGCTCACACTGATGAGGGACCTAAAAAGAGGTCTTTGCTTTTTCTTTTTCAGTTGAATTTGTTTTCTCACTCCATGCAAACATAAAAGATACAATTGCATCACTGTAGAGTCTTCCTTACTTATGCATCCATCTTCTCTGGACAATCTGCATTTGTCAACCAAAGCCCTGCTGTGTGTGTGTGCCTGTGGGCACACACATGAGTGCCACTGGCTCAGTGCTACTGCCATAATCCTACTCCCTCCCCTCTTTCCTTTTCCTTCCTTTTCTTTATGAGAAATGTTAAGGAAAAGAAGTTTGGAATACAGAGCTTTATTTTACTTGCTTGAAAATGACTTTGCTACATAAACTAATATACTATGGTAAACTATATCTTTTTGTTTGGCCTCATCACTAGAGCTTATACTGCACAGGGTACAAGACAGGGAGGAACATGTAAGTCTCCATGTTCCTCTCTCCTGTTAAAAAGTGTGTGGATCTGTATAAGCACACACAGAGACATACATGTATATATATATTATATATATTTATATATATGTATGCATATGTTCAATAAAATACACACAGGACAAGAACTCTGATTAGTTTTTTTTCCATCTGAAAGACAGAAATTTTTTGAAAAATGTTAAGCATTTAATTCAGAATCTTCTTGAATAGCTAAGCACCACCTCACATAGTTTTCTTCAGGAAAAAAAACAAAAAACAAAAAACATGCACTTTCCTCTTGTGAAGAGGGTGATAGCAACTGATATAATTTGACTGTATTTGAATTAAAAAAAATAAAAATTGACAAGCTTTACCAAAGTTCTTGTCCTCTGATTTAACTTTGATTATTAGAGGTTGATTTACTCTACTTTTATTTCTGGTGTCTATATATTGAAAGAAAAAATATAGGTAACTTGTGCAGGATACCATGCTATGTCACATTACTACACACAGTTCTATGAAATCGTTAATTTGGTGACGTACACATGCTCACACACACATGTATATATATATANATGAGAAATGTTAAGGAAAAGAAGTTTGGAATACAGAGCTTTATTTTACTTGCTTGAAAATGACTTTGCTACATAAACTAATATACTATGGTAAACTATATCTTTTTGTTTGGCCTCATCACTAGAGCTTATACTGCACAGGGTACAAGACAGGGAGGAACATGTAAGTCTCCATGTTCCTCTCTCCTGTTAAAAAGTGTGTGGATCTGTATAAGCACACACAGAGACATACATGTATATATATATAAGTACATATATATATATACACATATATGTATGTTTTGCTATGATATATTTACCTATGCAGTAGATCAGAATCAGTATGGTGAAGCTCAAGTACTGGTAATCCTCCAAGTCCTCAATTAGGGACCGTGATCACTTGTTAGCTCTCAACAGTGTCATGGAAGCGGAAAGCTGCTCAAACCAGCAAGTTGCACTTTGCAAACAAGGCAGGCACTGTGCAATTTAATTGAGCCTTAAACAGTAAGCATGGGGTTGGATGGTCCGTCCGTGTCAAGTGGAAATGAAGCCTATGTAAGGGGTTACTGAACCAGAGGTGGTTTGGGTGCCACTGCTGATGGCTGCGGGAGCAGCTTCTATTGCTGTGCTGTTCTGTGTTTGGCTGCGGGGCAGCGTTCCTGTGTCCAGTTTGTAGTAGCTTGGGTTCTTTCAGTTGTAGCTGTGCCAGGTTCTGGATACAGTTGTCTTACATGGTATATCTGCAAACCAGTTAATTTAAACTTTGTTTAGTAAAAATATATTTTTATAAGTTGTGGAAATGATTATTTAATTGTGGACAACTTCATTTTCTAGATTATTTGCCAGGTAGTCCCAGCACTCAGAAAATTGATCAGAATTAGCCATTTAAATGTTATATCAATATATGTGTGTATATACATACACATGTGTATAAATATATATATTGTATATTATGTACATTTATTTTAAGCTACAGTACATTTCTTATTTTTCCAAGTTCAGCTAAAAGTGTCTCCAAAACATTACCGAGTTGACTAGCAACCAGGTGTAGCTATAATGAAAGGCATTGTATCAATGAACTTTATTTTAGACATTTCTACCAATTTGTTATATGTGCAAATGCAGTAAGAAGAGACTTAGAAGTGATTTCGTTGAACAACAGACTTGAAAAATCAGTTTGTGGTTAATTAGTGGTGGCAGTAAAGGGCAAGACTAAACCTAATAGCTACCCATTTTCTGTGCCACCAGACAAGGTTGTTCTCATCATTTCTTATAGGAGATTTTATAGAAAGACAAAAAAAAATGTCCTTAGACAAATGAATTTTGTGCACCATGGAGTCTGTACACTGATATGCATTCATGAATACTCTCTAAACAGTCATATGTATATAACGTGTATATAGACTGTTACAGATCACAGTGGCCAGTCAAAGACTTCTCTGTTCCTGTAGTTTTGATTCCTCCTGTGCATTTGTATCTAAGTCCACGATACGCAGTTTTTCAGGAACTGTGGGGATAAGATGCTAAATTATTTGTGTGTAGTATTTCTTTGATACTTGACTGAAATACAGTATTTTTGGAGAATTTTGAGCATTACGGATATAGGGTTCAGCGTGATAACTGCACCAAAAAGTAGGAATTTGAAAACTAATTAGATGAAGCACTGAGTCTTTTGTTTTAGATAGAAAACTGAACAATCATAAAAAATTGAGTAATTGGGCATATAGAGCAAAAATAATGGCGTTGTAGAAGTCAACATTTCAGTTCTGTGGGTAGTTACTATTCCTTTATTTCACAAAACAATGAATGAGTGCAGGAGTAGTAGGATTCAGGCAAGTAGTCACGAAGTTTTGTAAGGACACATGCATAACACTGATTCTCATTTCCTGTGCATTGTATATTTTTTACACTGCCAGGCTGACCAGATCTGCTGATGTATGATGCAACATGTAACTCCATTTGGGAGCTTGGTGTCCCACAGATGCTCGCTGTCTCTCATTGACCTGCTCAACGTGATGGCAGGTCCACAAGGAGCTCCATGTGTCACAGCAGCACCCAGAGCTCCATCTGGTGACATCTTCAAGGGGTTAGGTGGCAATCTGATCCCCATTTGACGGTGTGTCCAACTGGGCTGCCTTTGGACCGAGGGCACATGCTGCCACGTCCAGCTTGGCTGAACCCCACTGGATGGGTCAAGTTATTACCCCTGAGGGTCTCTGAAGCAGGTCCTCATGAGCATGTTTGCTCCTTCCCACCCAAAGGGACTCTTGAATTCTGATGAAATGCTGTCTCCTTTGTGGTGTTGCTCATGAAATCGCTATCTGTGTGATAACATTTTGAAGTAACAGAAATCTGTTAGTTGTCTGTTTTGAGAGGGAGAGACAGAGCACCATCATCTCACAGAGTTCATGTGAAGTTTCAGCCTTTCAGTACTTTATTGAGAATTACTGCGTTATATAAATGAAATTACAATAAAATGAGGAAAAAAAGTTTCCAGCATCCTACATCTTAGGTTATAGACCATGAAAGAACATACCACAGAGCAAGAAGTAAAAAGGACACTAGTAGATTGTGGATTGATGTTTCTAGGCTTTTAATACGTACCTAAGGCTGTGTTAACTGTCTGAGTTTTCCTTTCACAGACCTAACAGCAGATGGAAAACACCTGTTTTTTATCTGCCCCTCACACTTAACAGGCAGTGCCCTGCTGAGGTCCCTGTGTGTCCCATCCCTCTTACACAGCCACGTGGGCTGAGAGAGAGAGCTGTGCTGGGCGAGAGGATGGGTGAGTAACAGAGAAGTCTTTTGTTTCCTACTCACTTTGCTGCTAAATATTTCCTTTGAACGGGAGAGATTTATATCTGGCTCTCGGTCAGGTTGTGCCGAAATGCTGCAGACGGACAGACAGTGGCTGGAGACGGAGGGCGAGCTGCTGAATGCAGTGTATTCAGGGCAGGCCACAGCGTGCAGACAGGAGCCTTTTGAGGGACAGAGTTCCTTTTTTATGGGCTGGCGCCTTGTGTGTTAAAGGGAAGGGTGAAAGGACACCATGGGGTGCTCAGAGTGACCACGAGGTGTGGGCAGAGCGGGATGGTGTGGGAGCAGGGCAGCGGTGCACTTTAACCTCTCACTGAGGGGTGGGCATGGTGTGACCAGAGTGCGGCTGGGGATACCTGAGCATCCATTAGTGCATCAGAAAGCCATGCATAGACAGATGAATATATATATAATAAGGGTATGTATATATGAGCATTTTTACTACTGGCTATATATAGTTTGTTGGAACAAAGATTCTAGTATAAATAAGATCTTAAAGAGGGAACAGGCTGTGTAAAAAAAACCTGCAGTTGAAAGCTACAGAAACGAATAAATAAGACAACCTTTCATCAGAGAGGATACTGTTACGATAAAGCAGGATTTCGATCAGTAAGCTGAAACGGGAGAGAAGTGGGAAACGTGGAAAAGCGTATGGATGTGGCATCCCCAGCCTAAAGATGGCATCACGGGGTGGAAGCCAATTAACAGAGAGCAGAAATGGCTCCACCATTCTCCTGCTTAACTGTACTGGAGAGGAACTGAAGGGTGAGATGTGTAAATGAGGCACAGCTTTGAGTATTATGGTTTCTGAGAGTGGAGGAGTCATCAGAGAAAGGAGCATAAAAACATCTCAGAAAAGCATTCAAGCAGAAATGAACCAACATGTGGGTTTTATGGCGTGCAAAGAGGAGATTTTATATCGCCTGCTGATCCCAAGTAACTGGCAGTAACTGGACAGATGTAATGAGCTAAATGTAATGAGTTAAACCAAATTAAACAGAGAGTAACAAAGAGTGAATTACACAACTTTGATATCAAACTGGCATTTCCCACGTACCAAGTTAGCCATATGCACGCGTAGACCATGGCAAGGGCTGGTGGAAGGACCACATGTCCCCCAGGCAGCTCCAGCACCATGGGCACTTCTTGGCTTCTCTGCAGCACGCAGCATGCCTTGTTATACTGCATGCTGCTGCACAGCATGAAGTGAGGCATCTACATTAGATCAGCCATGAGCTCAGGTGCAGTGTGGACCAGATCTGCAAGAGAGCAGCAGAGCAGAGGGATAGAGTGCTTAGGGAGCCGTGGCTCACGAGTGATTTTGGAGCAGCTTGTGTGGTTTTGCTTTGGAGATCAGCACACAGATCCACCCACCAACAGAGTCATTGCCAGACTTTTCCTTGGCATTCTATGATTACTAGACATTGTCACTCCTCACATCAATGTGTGAGTTTCACCTCGATTTTTTTTCCTCATTCCCAGTTCTGCATCGTCAGACATTTCCTTATTTTCTTGTGAAAGCTCTCACTAAGGTTTATTTTGTCTGTTGGCATTTTGAGAAGGAAAATGTAGTCTTCGTGCTGAATGTCAAGTAATGTAGCCTTTAAAAAGTAGCTTAAAACAAAACTGGTTTTTTTTGATGAACTGTTTTTTGCTTTTCATTTGCTAAACTGGAAAGGAATCAAGAAACAGAAGGAACTGGGGAATGTTCTTTATTTAAAAATCAAGAATTCGAAGGATTAATTCAAGTTCACTACTTAATTTGAGCCTTTTTTTTTTGACTTTCTGGTGATTTCCGAGCACCGAGCCCCAGCTCTTCCAGCAGAGCTAGCACTGCAGCCCTGCAGCAGCACACTGTCTGAAGCACTGGGAAGCACCGTGTAGCTGAAAACTAAAATACAACCTGAAGAGTTAGAGAGGCTGATACATAGGAAGAATCTGTTAAAGTTTAAAATTCGGTTGGACTTGTGCAACCTTGTGGCCCTGCTTTGGGGCTGCATAGGTAACTACCTGCCATCCCTGTCTGACCTAAATTTTTCTCTGCTTCACTTAGGAACCTAGGATGCTCCTGTCATCTTAAGTCACTTGAGACTGTGGTATTTTTTTTAAGGTTTCAGCTCAGGACTGAGAGATGGTGCCCACTAGGGCTCAACAATGCAGATATCTAAGCCAAAATCTGAGCTCCACAGATTCTTTCACAGATGACAAAACTTCCATATTCCAGGGCCAGCTGTAAGCACCCTCCCACCCTGTGGGAGCCCCACAATGAGGGCAAAGCAAAAATCAGCTTTTGTATATGCAGACAAAATATTTGAGAGCTGTGCTGCACTTTTACAGTTAACTCTCTCAGTACAAAAGCCTGAAACCAGCAAGCTGCTGCATGCATCACCCTCTTTTTGTGTGCATCATTCAGCTCTATAAAACAAAAAGCTACCCTTTTTGATAACTGTAATCAAGGTAATGCAATGTAATACTTCAACTTATGTCATAAAACAGCTTGGCCTGTTGACAAATGATTTTAAAATTGAAGTGGCATCTATATATATAATTCCACCAAAACACACACAAAAAAAATAAAAATTAAAAAAAAAACCATTAGCTTTGAATTTTATCTACAAACCTTGCAGATGCTACAACGTTGCAAAAGCAAAACCTACAAAAAAAAAAATTTAAATAAATAAAAAAGGACGTGTATATGCATTTTTTTAGAGGACACCAAGAAGCTTTTTAAAATTGATCACTCTTTAAATAACGTAGTTCAAAGTACACTTCACTTTATTTTTAATCTGCCCACAAACACCATATATTATTGCAAAGCAAATGCACAAGATGCGGAATTCAACCTGTGTTTTTCATTGGGATGCTGCTTTTGCTTTTTGTGCTGTGATGTCGGCAGAGCATCTTAGTACCACAGGCTGCAGAAATCCCAACTGGAGATCAAGGAGTCCGTTCTGCTTGGTAGGATAGATGAAATGCGTTTAATGGTGTGACTCCCTCATTTATCATCTTTAACGAGAGGTTCACTCACCTATGAAGGTTACCAAGCAGCACTGCTGACATCAGATAAAGCTGAACTTTACAGTGCTAGGAATACAAAAGACACCAAACTTTGACACACTTTTTGCAGTGGAGAAAGAAGGAAGCTTCACATGTCTTGCCCTCTCCATCTTCACATAGTTGAGCACAGCCAGCCACAAGGTTGCTCTAGAAGGAACTCTAAAGCTGAGCGAAACCCAAAGGACAAAGCAGCAGATGAGAGCTGTTTTGTCTCCTCAGCAGGGGATCATCTCGGAGGAGGGCCACATTGCATAGAAATGCCCCCCAGAAAGTATCGGTTTCAGAACAGAGGTTCAGGGTGGCTTTGACCACATTGTGCATCGTTTGTAAAGCAGTAACAACAAGGGTAGCAGGTTCTCCAATCTCCAAAAGGTGTTCTAAGGATAAAATTTACTGATGCTGGTGAAAAATGCTCAGATACTGCAGGGAACAGCGCCACAGAAATGCCTATAAATACTGAACTCATATTTGCATGTCCTATTTGTGCCTTTGGGTTCTCTAAAATTGACTTGTTTTTAGTTTAATGGAAATACTTAAAAAAAGATGAGATTGGGGAATGGTGTCTTGAAGCAGCATCCTAAGAAAGGGCAGCACAGCATCTGAAGGCTTGCTTGGGAAGGGACAGGAAGACGTTTGGGGGCCTCTGACCACTAAGCATTCTGCCAGACGAGGTCTCAGCAGGCTTGCAACACAGGGGAAGGCAAGAGAAGGAGCTGGGCACCCTTCAGGGATTGCTGTTTACGCTGGGGTTAAGGTCACCTTTCCGTAAAGAAAAAGCTCATTTTTTCATTCAGTTCATTTCTGTTACTTTAAGGTAAATCTGAGAACTAGGCAAATGGATATTTCACCTCAGAGGTATTCGCTTGCTTTTCATTTCTTTCAGAGTGTCTTTCACAATCAGATTCAGATTCTTACAGTGTCTTTGAGGATAAAGCTATCTTTATGCAAAGCAGTATGCCTAATAGCAATCCTTGGCTATTTAAACAAGTCAATTTTCCAAGGACTGTAGGTGTCAAGTCAGAGCCCTATTTGGAACTACAGTACAGGGATCCTAGATTTTAAAAGAAATGTTACCTCACGCATCATTTTCTGCCATACTTTTGTAGAATTCCAATTGATTTCTCTCAAAAGAAGCATTTTCTTGAAGTTGTACACCTAAAGCTACCAGTTTGTTTTTTAATGAACATTTTGCTTTGCTTTAAACACGTGGGTTTTCTGTAACCTCTAAAGAAACCAATGAAAGTAAAAACTTCGTACATTTTTCAGTGACTGCTGAGGTCAAAAGCATAAAAGTACGTGTTGCATTAAAATCGAGTGTTGTTTATGTATTTAACAGAGATGTATGTTTTTGCATTGTTAAAAAGAATGATCTATGCTTTCTTTTTGGAGGCGGGGGGGGGGGAGATCTGTGCTCCAATATTGTCCAACAGCTTTCATATTCTAATTACTTTAAGTAAAGTTCTAACAGTTTGCATATGATCCTGAATGCTTCTGTGTTATTAATTCTTGCAATCTGACATGGTCTAAAGCACTCTCCTCATGTGGAATAATCAAAATATGCCTACTGGTGAGAAATCAATCCAACACTCAGATAGCTTTTGAATTATGAGCACGATGCTGCCAACTGTAAGGTTTTAACTTGTGTTGTGGCTTAACCTGGCAGCAGCTCAGCACCACACAGCCATTCGCTCACTGCCCCTCCCAGTGGGATAGGGGAGAGAACTGGGGGAAAAAAACAACCAAGTAGAACTCATGGGTTGAGATAAAAACTATTCACTAAGACTGAAAACGAAGAAAAAAGATAATAGTAATGATAATTATGTGTATATATATATATACACACACACAAAACAATGTTTGCACCTGCCAATCACTGCCCAGACAGACCCCACACAGGAGCTGCTCCCCTCACCAACTCCCCACTATTTTTCAAGCTTTTTCACATCATGTCATACTGTGTGGGACATCTCTTCGGCCAGTTTGGGTCAGCTGTCCTGGTTCTGTCCCCTTACAGTTCCTCGTGCCCCCCCAGACCCTCTCACTGGCAGGACAGCATGAGGAGCTGAAAAACTGAAATGTCCTTGGCTCTGTACAGCACTGCTCAGCAACAGCTTAAATCATCGGTGTGTTATCGACATTGTTTTTCTCCTAAAGCCAAAACACAACATCATAGCAGACACTGTAAGGAAAATAAAGTCTCTCCCAACTGAAACCGATACAGCTTGAAGCTAATGAAATCCAAAGGTATCCATAAAATGGCACAGGACAGGCACTTTATTTCTATGAAACTTGCATAAAGTTGCTAGTATGGAATTATTATGTTCAGAGTACTTTTTCTACACCAACCCTAAAATTTTCATTATTCTTTTTAAGAGGATACTTATTAAAGTGTTCTTCTCACTGTGCCAGAATAAACTCAAAAGTCATGAGAAGATCCTTCATCCACCCGTCTGTCAAGCCCCCAAAGGCACTCTCACAAAGCTGTGAAAGCATTCCTTCACCAAAAGTTTTTAGAGTTTGAACAATATTTCTGTCCCTTGGGCACTCCAGAGCAACCAAATCTGTATCACCCAGTGCAGTGAGGAGGCTAAGGGTGGGATCACAGTCCCAAGTAGCTTTCCTGATGTGACACTCAGGCAGCTGCTGTATTTAAGGCTTTACAAAGATCCATAGGCTGTTGCTCACACCTGTGGCCAGCTTCAAGGACTGCTGCTGCAGTTGTCTTCTCGCTGAGGCACAAAATGTCCAGGTCAGATGCCATTTTCTATATTCAGCTTTAGGCTGGACAGCAGCTCTCAGTATGGTGTGTGCTGTCTAATTTACAGTGTCGTTGGAGCCCTCAGAGATCCCTGTACTGTTTGAAGGCACTATAGCTGCTCCTTCCTGCTCTTCAGCCACTGACCGCTGTCCCCATCACTGAAGCAGGATCTGCTCATGCCTGGTCACCTCATAGATGGCTCCTGCTCAAGGCCAAGAATGCTGAGCATGGACAGAAATATAATTAGGGCCTTTAAAGCAGCAAGAGATAACTCCCTGAGGCACTCATTAGCTGTTGGCACCCAGAACTGCCTTCCCATGGCCACTTGTAGGGGGCACGGCCTGACTTTGCCCAGCTATCCCTGTGGATATCACTGGCCAGGCAGGAGGCCATGCTAGAAAAAATCTACACCATTAAACATGTGGGCTGGGACAGGGCGCAGAATAAGAGGTTGCTTTTGCTCTCTGTGCACCAGCAGAACCTCATCTCTCCAGGTTTGGGGTTTCTGGTTTAACTTGTGTTGAGGTTCCTTCCCTCAGCAGGGAGGAGAAGGAAGGTTGGAGCACCCTGTTTCCTCAGGCAGGGACTCAGCAACCCCAGGCATACAGGCACAGCCCCAGGCCCTGCAGAAGCCTTTGCAGGGTATCTAACAACGCAGTGTGGTGGGCAGCACCCACTGCTGGAGGACCAGAGCCCAGCTGCAAAACACGTCCTGGGATCACTGCTGTGCTGGGGTTTCGGCAGAAAGTGAAGCAACATGCAGTCACATGCAGCAAGCCTGACTTCTGTTTTTGAGACAATACAGGCCTTATTTCTCTCTCCCTAAGCAAGAAGAAGTCAGGCTGTTAGCATGTGAGAAGTGAAAAATAGAATAGAGGGCAAATAGCACTACTGACTCACTTTCTTTGCTTGCAGTCTTGGAAATCTCCTATCCTACCAGCAGATCCTCCCCACTTCCTGCAGAGAGGCTCTCCCTTCATTGCTCTCTGACTGCTCCTTCACTGGTAACAAGGACAACTTGCAATTCCCTCAGTGAACTGAATCCAGGTTTAATCCAAGTTATTTCCCCAGAGGGCACAAAGAGACCACAGACAAGGGTCCTCAGCCACGGGTCCACAATTGCAGGCAGGCGCAATACCAACACAGAATATTCTCCATTTGTTTGTTGCATCCTTTTACAACCAAAACAGACGACACTATGCCAAGCCTATTTACCACCATCATTCACACATCATCCATGCAGTGTTTCTTTGGAGAGCCTGGTGTTTCTGTGGCAAGGCACTGATGGCAAGGTAGTCCATTCCATACAAGAGAGCTGCCTTCACAACAGCACTCTTAGCTCTCATATCCTGGTTCCTCACAAGAAACCTCACACCATTCTTCCCTTTGAACTTCCCACAAGCATAGACCTCTGTTGTCATCTTCCATCTTCTCCCTGCAAAGGCAGACAGGTTGGTTGGGATAAAGCATGTACAGGATGGTGGTAACAGAGGGATTTAGGAATACGCAGACACTTCATTTGGCTGTCTGACCATCTGATGATTTCAGAAGCTGTCACAGCTTTGCTTTAAACAGCCCTAAACACTGCTCCAAGTTCACCAGCCCTTTCTTTATAAAATAACGTTTCCCATTACCTCCTGCTTTTGGAAAAGCACTCAGTTGTTTGGGTTAATTTAAAAAGGTGTTTACTTATGTATTTACTTATTTATTTCTACATGATTTGATGAGACAGAAGCCTTAGTGAGGGGAGTAAATCAGGCAAACATCATGGAAGCACTAAAGCACAGACTAAAAGCAGCAAGTCAGCACATCCTGTGGCCGTACCTGAGGATATGCAGGAGGCAAAGTGTTGCTGCTCCACCTGGGTGATCTCTGGGCAGGCGAGAAGACCAGAATCTGAGACACACAGCAAGAAGCAGTGTGAGTACAGCCTGCCACTGTGCAAGTGCTACCCAATACAAGGGAAATTAACTGTCAGGCACCTGAAGTGTTTTTTTTTTTTCCCTTGTTGTTTTAATGATTCCCTTTCCCCTTTCTTTCCAGCACTATTACCTAAGCAAAACAGCAGTCATCCCTGAGGAGCAACCTTATTGTTGGTTCTGTCCCCCCTCTCCTCTCTAAAGGTGTAAATTCAGAAGACAGGCTCAGGTGGGAGAACAAAAGCTACCACTAACTCCTGCCTACCAACATGTTGATAGGGCCACTCCAAAACACAGTCTTCCCTTGATGTGGTTCATTACAGTCCAGTGCAGAAAACTGACTTAGTCAACAGCAGGCAGAGAAGGTTGCAATCCCGCTGAAGTGTCGCGGAGCGGGCTCTCACCCAAGTAGATACCACTCAGCTCTGCACAGCCACCCTATGAACCAAACACCCAGATCTGTTGCAGAAAAGCAAAACCTAGAATGTTATGCTATACTTTAAAAAATAAAAAAATCCTTGCAAAGAAAGGGGCTCTAGGTCCCTAGGTGAAAAGTCTGGTTTTTTTGGGTGGCTCTGTGTGGAGCCAGGAGTTGGATTCGATGTTCTTTAAGAGTCCCTTCCAACCTGGGGTATTCTATAATTCTATGAAACAAACAACAGTCTCCAAATGCTGTTAAGCCCCCTTCTGCTATAATTCATAATTTCTTGTAACCTTTCATACGAGGAAAAATATATATATATATATCTTAGGAGGTAATAAGCAAATATTCAGAACCATAAAAAGAGAGAGCAATAGTCCAAAGTACTTCACAACCAAGGTATAGCCTGGTAGACATACATCTTTAAGACTCAAGAAGTGTTTTACATTTAACACTTCCTTTTAGCTAGAAAGACTTTTTTTTTTCTTTTTCTTTCTTTTTTAATCTCTGTAATTTAGGAACTGCAGTGTAGGCAGTAATAGATCATTTTCATTTTACTTTTCTTTTTCCAAGCACACCTCAATCTTTATAAAGTATCTATGGCTAGAACCATATTTATACCCTGAAATAATGCGAGCAAAAATAAAAGATGATCTGCACAGCCACAAATATGGGTAGAAACTATTAGATTTATACATTCTAAAAGTGACTTGATCTGCTCTTGGACAATCTGAGAGTCCAACCTCATTATTTCTCCACCGATGTTATTCTTGAACCTTTTCTAGCCTCATCTTTGTGTTAGGAGAGTAAACAACCCCAGAAACAATTACAGAATGGCTTGAGTTGGAAGGGGCCATAAAGCCCACTGTAGTGGAAATGCTAATTCATGGACTGAAGCAGTACTTGAGCACCTGCTAGGAAGGCAGGGACAACCCAGGAGAACTCAGGTGCATGCAGTGTACCTGAGTGACTGGAAGGGGTGGAGCCAGGATCCACCCCTTCACAGACCTCATTTAAGGGTTGGCACTGGGGGTAAGGGTATCTTGCTGGTGATCCCTGCCTACCTGGGGCTTTTCAAAGGTAAGCAGCTTGTTGGGGGTTTTTGGTTTGTTTTTGTTTTTTTCCTTCTTTTCCCCCCCCTCCCTGTATCTTTGGCTGCTGCATTTGGGCTTTTCCTTCTTTACTGCAGCTAAAGACTTTTCTGCCCTACTGCAATTTCCATCACACTATAGCAGTACACTTGGTGAGCCAGCTGGATACTTAATTAGGATGGATTATCTGATAAAAATGGACTTGGGCGTCTATGCTGAAGCCACCTGAGGATGAAGACTTGGCAGTTGTTCAGTCCCTTGTGTGATAGGGGATGCTAGCACCCTGCATCTGAGGCCCCCAGATGGCACCAGAGGGAATATGCTAAACCATTTTTTTTGGTCCCAAAAGAATGCACAGGGATTTATGGTGCTAGTTGATATGGGTTCAGTAATGTCAATTATTTAAGGTGATCCAGCCAAATTCCAGAGAGATAGAGTATCAGATGGGGAGTCAGGTTATGGGGTCTGACTCTCCAGGTGACTATAGGAAAGTTCAGATGTGGAGAGAGATGTATTACTATCCAGGTGGTGCAGGTGATATTAAGAGGCCATGCAAAATCATAAACCTATTCACTTGCTGAATTTGTGATGGATTACTAGTACTGAACAGTACAGAATTCTGGGGAGGCAAGAGGAAATCTCTAGAAGAGTGTAGGAGCTAGAAAAAATAGGAATCATAAGAACTGCACATAGCCCATATAATTCCCCTGTAGTGGCCCTATCACTACTGAAGTCAGATAACATATGGAGAATGACAGTGGATTACAGAGAATTAAAGTCACATTCCCTGCATTTGTGCAGCTATTGCCTCCCCAATGGATGCGCTGAGTAGGAAGACAGAAACCTACCACTGTGCCCTAGACTTGGCAAATGCATTCTTCACTATCCCCATTCATGATGAATGGCAAGACCAGTTTGCGAAGACCAGTTTGCATTTACACGGGGAGGCAGGCAGTGGGCCTCTCAGGTTCTGCTATAGGGGTACATGCATTCACCAGTGTATTGTCATAACTTAGTGGCATGTGATCTACCAGATTAGAATAATCCTAATAACATAACTGTACCGCTATACTGATGATCTCATGTTGGTGTCTTTCTCACTGGAGGCACTAGGAAGGATAGTAGGTTCATTAACTACTCATTTACAAGAGAAAGGGTGGGCTACAAACCCACAGAAGGTGCATAGACCTTGCATGTCAGTGAAGTTCCTGGGTGTAGTTTGGTCAGGGAAGACCGAAGTATTACCCAGTCAAGATCTGACCCACCTTCCTGAGATGGGTGGCCCAAGCACTGACAGTGGTACAATGGATTGCTTATCTTAGCCAGAGGGAGGGGGGTAGTCAGACTATCCAATGGGCAACTGTGAACTGTATGGATGGTTATAACCAAGGAACCTGGTGATGGTATACTGAATGTCTGCATAGATAGTTGGGCTGTGTACCAGGAAGCTCACTCTTTGGATTGCACATTGGGTGACCCATGAATGGGTTATTCACACCTAACCAATCTGGGGCAGAGATATGTGGTCAGACATATGGAATGTGGTTAAACACAGGCCCATACATGACTACCATATTTCTGGTCACCAACCCCTACAGTCACCAGGAAATAGTGAAGCCAACACACTGACTTGAGTTTGAATTGAGGATTCACCATCTGAGGACATCACCTTCTGGTTACATCTGAAGATGTGGCATGCCAGACAAAAGACAATGTGGCTAGCTGTTAAAGCATGGGAGCTGCCCATGCAACTTGTCTGATATTGTCCAGGCATGCTGAGACTATGATGCCTGCTCCAAAATGAGACTGAGACCATTGCCTGAAACAACAGCTAATCTTGCTAGAGGACACAATCATCTCCAGTGATGGCAGGTTGATTACACTGGACCCTTGAGCTGAGGGGGAAAGATATGTCCTGACCCGTGTTAACACAGCAGTGTGCTAATGCAGGCCTATTCAGTGCCAAGAACAAACCAGACATATACCATCAGGGTGCTCACCAAGTTTATGGCTGCCTACAGGACACCTCAAGTCATCAAGAGGGACTGAGAGACTCCTTTCACTGGTACAGTACTGGGTAGAAAAAGGTAACACTGAGTGGCAATTCCATCTGCCTTATAATCTGACAGGGGTGGGCCTTATTGAATGTTTATATAATGGTATTCTTTAGGCTGCTGTGAAGATAACCTCTCAGTCCCTGCAAGGATGAACAAGGAGACTCTCAGAAGCCCTGTGGGACCTGAATGAAAGGCCTAGAGACAGCTGACTCAGTGCACTCAAGCTGCTACAAGCATGGGCCTCCCCACTTAGGATCCAGACTATGGGTACTGATAATCAGGTAAGATTCAAGTTGGCAATGGAATATAATCTTCTCCTCCCTGCCTTTGAAAAAAACCTAGAACCTGGTACCCATAAAATAGAATAACTTTGGAAGGTGCAAGTGGGACTGAGGTGGTGTGGCCTACTGGCACCTGGGAGGAGATCATTGGAGGTAGGTGGATTGGTAATCCCCCTGGTAATAGGTACATGGCCTGCAGATGTCGTGGTCAACACTCTGGTTTTCATTGCTCAGGGGACTTTAATCATATCCCTAAGGCAAATCAGAAGCCCCCTTCCCCACTTTGGTACCTGGTAATAGTTATGCAGCCTCAGATATTGGATTGAAGGGTATGGTATAGACAGCCAGAGCATGTCCCAGTGCCAGCTGAAGTGTTGATTCAGGACAGGAACATGGCCTGTATCTTGCTGTGGAGGGCAGACCTACCCCTTCTGGTGTCTCTGAAACATCTATGCTACTCTCCAAGAATCTCTTTGAGTCCACAGGATCACTGGGAGGAGTAACATGACATCAAGATGCTCCAGTGTCACTGTAAGATCAGTGTGACTCCCAGTGGTGGACTATATGGGACTGATGGAATGTGAGCCAAGACCTTCCAGGTAGAAGCAACTATGTCCCTCCAGGACAACCATTGAGTACTGGACCACAATGGAACATGAGCCTCAACCACAAACCAGTCTTCAGTTATCTTATATTTAGTCAATATATGCCATGATGGGCAAATTGTATGAAGTGTTGTGGTATAATGGATCACTGTAATGAAAAGGGCTTACCTTGAACCTGCTCACTGGTTCATGTTGTAAAGGGATGGAGCATAGGAGAAATGGAAGTCATGGCCTGAAGCAGTGTTTGAGCACCTGGTTGGAAGGCAGGGACAACCCAGGGGAGTTCAGGTGCATACAATGCACCTGAGCCCTCAGAAGAGGGTGGAGCCAGGACCCACCCCTTCCTGGACCTCATTTAAGGGTTGGCAGTGGAGGCAGGGATGTTTTGCTGGTGATCCCTGTGTACCTGAGGCCTTCTAAAGGTAAGCAGCTTTTTTTCCTTTGTTTCTCTATACTTGGCTGCTGTGTTTGGGCTTGTCCTCATTTGCTGCAGCCAAGCACTCTGCCACCCTGCTACTGTCACTGTACTTTCTACCTCATATTTGCACTCACCCAGCCCCAACCCCCTGCCATGTGCAGGGCTGCCACCCTCTGATCAGGCTGCTCAGGGCTCCAGCCAACCTGGCCTTCAGTTAACTTGAACCTGTGACAAATAATTGTCTTCACTGTGAGACACTGGTTAAATATAGTCCTGTAAATGGAGAAAAATATGCAGCTGTGTTTTTCATCTTGATACAGGAATTTGAGAATAGGCCTAAAGACTGCTGAAGTTGGAGATGTGACTCCATTTTCATGGTTAGGTTTTTGCTTTAATTGTTGGTTTCTATTTTATTTGGCATCCCATCAGCTTGAAGGAAAGTCAGGATAAGGGCAACTCATCAGCTCTGATTCAGAAATGATTGCATTCCTCCAAGAAGCCATGCTAAACATCCCCTGCTCCACTTCTAGTTCGGTGGAATTAATAATAATAATTCTGATTCTCCTCAACGAATGTGTAAATCAAAATAGCCTTTGAGTCTGTCTGTTTTTAAAGAATGTTAGTTGTTGTGGTGGCACAATGATTCATCTAGTGTTCCCCATGGGCTTCCATCATTACCAAAAAAGGGAGTATTCTTAAAGAACATTTAGCTGTCTTCAAACGTTTTCAGTGCCTTCTTGCCAACTAGCGTACTGAGGAGTTCAATTCCAGTCAAGGTCAGATGACAATGAGATGCACAACTGACCCAAACATTAGGGATGTGAGAGCTATGCACCTGATCATGCAATGCAAGAGCACCCTCTCAATTTCCTCAATGCTTCCATGGGGATGTTTTACCATGTTGCCATCTCAGTTTAAAAGGAGTTACCCTTCCCTTATGCTAGGGCTGTTGCTGTCCCACAAAAATAAACTCAGCCAGAATTTGTTGGTGAGGACTCGGTGATCTGGACCACTGTTTTCTTCATATGAAGAAGTTCTGCTATACGTTTTTGCCAAGACAGATGGAAGATGGGTATTCATTAACACCTTAAACCCAGCCTTTAAAAAGCCTGCAGTATCACACTTCTCCAGATGTATAGAAGTTTTCACCAACTTCACTCCTGTTCAGAGAATAATGTGCAGGGCATACTTCCAGTTAAAGGTGAAGGCTTTTTTCCAGTTGCGCTTAGGTGTGCCAGCACTGCCCCCTTTAGTTCTTCTTTTACAGAACTTTGAATGCTCCTAAGCAGAAACACAGTGCTGCCTACATGCTCCACCAGAGTGGAGAAATAAGTCTTACTGTAAATGTGCTGCCATCTACTTGTTCTGCATACTCCACAGCAGTTACTGGCAAAGCTTAACATTACAGAAACAGTAATGTTAACAGATTCAGAGTTAATGTGTGTGGGGTTATCTCACATCAGCTACAACCAAAGTCAGTTTTGCATAGGTTTTGAATTTGTGACCTGCTAACAAACAGGGCTTACACTCCTTTATTGTCAGTGCTCTTCGTCATAATCATTTCCAGGGGCTGAAAGGGAAAAGAGTTCTTAATTTTCAGTGTAACAGATTCCTGGCTCTAAGCTAGATACTCATGTCTAGAAAACAAATGAACAAACAAACAGCAGAACATTAGAAAACTTTTAAATATCTACCTCACTTCCAGCATAAAAACCATGGTAGACACTTCAGGCCTAGATTTATACAAAGATGTGTTAGGATACTGTCAGCTTGGTGTTATAGAAATTTACATTCATTGGTAACTCCCTAGAGCCCATTGCCCATCTTCTTAAAAGAGGGAGATCTATCGTTTGTGCACTCCTACTGAGAGCAAGCGCTTAGAAAAAGACTGGAAGTATTCACTTTTTTTAAATCAGTAAAGCAAGCCACTGTTGCAGAACTTCTACAGAGTTATGCTTAAGACAGAATCTTCTAAAACAAGGATTTCAAGTTGTTGCAAGTTTAATAACACGTATTTCATCATCATCCTGTTTCAAAATTGCACTGGAAACCTCCACAAGCACAGGTGTGTCAGAAATCCCCTTTATAGCATCGTTTCTTGGTACATTCTGACTGGAATGTTATAATGTCTGTCATCTTCAGTTATGAGAGTCACCACAGGCCAGTCTTCCTCAGGATCATTGGGATAAAATGTGATGAATTCATCAGTACTATACTTATACAGTCGATACACCTGGATGGTGTACTGCAGAGCATAAGCAAGAAGAAACATTTCCACCTACATTGGAACAAAGCAGAAAGAGAATATGTAGAATTAGAAGTGTTCTTTACAAGCTATTTCTTATAGGAATACCAACATCAATTGGGTGTTACTTGTACTAAAAAGGCATAATCATATATACATGCTCAGTACCTTGATGCTTAAAGCCATCCATGACTTGACTTGCCACATAAATAGCTTGAAGATGGCATGCCCTTACAATGCTCTTCGGTTGCAGAAATGGGACAGTAAGATACTGCTCCTTAGGCAATGGCCATCTGTTCAGAGAACCTCACTTCCCTACTGCCACTGGCAGGTAGGAAAGATTTTCTTTGATATCAGTGTTCATCCCATTAAGTCACCAACCCAGACAATGACTGGTTTCAGGCAATGATCCTTCCTCTTTCTGTGGGTACTCTGATTTCCTAACCAACCAACAGTAGACAGAAAGCCATTACAAAACCTGTTGATATCAAATAGAGTTGAGAAGATTTTCCAGCTTCTTCATCTTGTCTACTACAATGACAAGCATACCCTGTTCTGAATAGCAAGTTACAGCAACTGACACCAAAATAAATTAGTTTAGTCAGCATGAGAATATATAACATCACTTACTGACCGAACTGGACACAAAAAAAGTCACTGCGAAGAGAAAACATATTAGCTCACCTGTTGCAAAGAAAGCTGCTTTAATAGTAGCCTGTCTCATCTGCCAGTTACCAGATATTTCAGCCAATAAACATGAAACAAACATAACACTTCTGTGCCTTTAGTGTTTTTAAAGAACTGCATTCAAACCAGTAGGTTTTTATTAAATGGATGTTACCTACAGTCTTTAGAGTTGTTCATCTCATTACCTGCTAGGTTTTGTTTGGAGGCTTTTATGTGATATGTTACTTTCTACAATATACAAGGCAATTGTCAGAATTCAGCAAGTACACTACACACAATCTCTTCATAATTTGAGTGGTAGATTTCATCTCATTATTATAGTCTTAATTGTTAATTTAATATTAGGACAATTGCTACTATCCAAAGAATACCATGCTTCCAAAGAATGGTACCCAAATCTTATCAGACACACAAAATCAGTGTTTGTAAGGAAGATCTTTACATACTTTTAGTACAAGGAAGCAGTTCTATTACAATTCAAAGACCAGGTTGCATTAAGTTCTGACAGGCTAACAAAGGCTGGATGATTTCTTAAGCCACTTGAAACTGAGAACTCGAGGCACAAACCCCACACACTTTAAGAACAATCTCTCCTTACCTGCTCAAGGCCTCCACTGTGACCTATTGGATTCAGGTGATTATGCATTAACTGACAAGGGTTGCTAGAAGTATCACGAGCAAACAGTAGCCACGAGAAGACGGGAACTCTCCTTCCATTTTTCTCATTGTTGTATAACTCAATGGCTGTGTTAAGCATCAAGAATTTCAGAGCTTCATACAGACTGTACTCCTTCATTTTTAAACAATTTGTCACAAGCTTCTTGTTTCTCAACAGGACCTTTGATGTCACTTATACACTTCCACTGTTGAACAAAAACAACATACAACACATATCAATAGCCATCACTGTGCAGGAGCTGCAAAAAGCCACTTGTGAACTGTCAGATCTTCAGAGCAAGCCCTCAGAATTTAACTTGTGAAAGGCTCTGCACATTCTTAGAAATGCTAACTACAGTATACTCCCAGCTGTTGCTCTGCCAAGGTCAAGCTGGGTTAGTCTGATTTTGCCTTAGTTGGTCCACAACAAAAGCACAATTGGGGAATGCTGGAAATCATTACAAGACAAGAAAACATACTGTCAAGGAGAAAAGCAACAGGCTCTTTGTTTCCCCTTCACATGTCCTTCACATTCTTTACATTTCACTTATTCAAATGTATATTTGTTTTGTGCTTGTTTGGTCACATTTTGGTAGCAGGAGGTAGGCAGCACAGGTAGCCTCTGATTCCAGCTTCTGGGGAGCAAGTGAAGAGGAAAATACAGCCAAGTAGATGAGTATCACTTAGGAAAACTGACGCCCTGTTTTCATTCCAGGTTAACACACAAATACAAACAAGTATTTCAAATACTCCTTTGAAATTACTTCAACATTATCCTGTGGTTTTTCTTTCCATGAGTTATTCAAAGCAGCTACGAGACTTATTGGTAATATACATCCCTACTTGATACGAATACAAAAAATAACAGAAGGAAAAACATTACTACACAGATTTCTTCATCGAAACTGTAACAGTTTTCTGCACAGGTGCATGCATACTAGTTCCAGCAGTGGGCCAAAGCAAGTAGTAGAAGACCAGTCTTTCTTTGATTTTTTGCAGTATGCAGTGTTTTGCCTCACTAGTGACAGCATCCTTAAACAAAACTATTGGTCATTTTTCTCATTCAACAAGAACCAAGAACAAACAAACACTTTTCCAACCTTCTTCCTTAGTAGCATTAAATATTCTTTTATTTCATCACTTATTTCTCCCATCCTCCTGCTCGGTTTCTGTTTTAGCTGCCACTGCTTGATCCAGTCATATCTGCTTACCAAGTTCTCAGGAAGCTGGAAGTTAGCAGAAGAGGAAAAGGCAGATGAAGTAACAGATCTTGAAAGGAAGAACACTTTGCACACTATTACATTTCAATTTGTGTGGTTCATTTGAACATGATTCCTCATGTTTTTCTGAACATGACATACTATGAACATAACTGAACACAACTGGTTGGGTAATATTTGCTGGCTCACAGAGTACTGCTCTATTATTATCCCCTGATATAACGTGAGAGAAAAAGAAGCTTAAGTTGCTCAAGATTTGTTTTTAAAGTCCAGCAGTTGACAGTAGTGACTGTGACTGAAAGTTTCTCTGAACCAACAGAAGCAGCAATGAAAGATGCCATATCCACCAGACAAACCACAACTCTTGGTGAAGCACTAACTACTTAGCCCAGAATGGAAAAACTGTGTTTTCTTTTCAGGGAACACAGCTCCCTGAACTATGGGACAAGGTTCCTCATAGGGAAGAATACAACCTGAAGATTAGTTGATGCAATGGATGACACTTTAGCATAAAACCTGTCTTTTCTACTGTTCATGTGCTACTGCTATGTCTGCTCACTGAAGCAAGCCATGTTACTGTCAGTATAATAACATTTATACATTACAAACTGGGAACTAAAGAGATGTGGACTCAACTCCAAGTTTGAGCCATCGTTATGGATCTACAGTGCAAGAGAACACCACTGCTTCTCAATTTAAGGAATACTGATGTGTGAGCATGTAACAGAGAAGTGAGACCACAAAGTCACCCAATAGGTTAGAAACAACATCTATTGTCAGAAGACCTACTTGACACATACCATAGTAAAATTCTCACTCTGCATCCAGCGTGGTAACTGAGTAGCTTGACTTAGTGCCTGGAACAGAGTTGCTCTGAGAGCACAGTAGTTATCACCTCGTACTTGCCTTACTGATGCAAACTTCTGTGCAACTGCTTCATATCCCTAGGAAAATAAAAAATCTGAACACAAAAGCATTGATAAAGTGTTTCAAGGAAATCACAGAACTGTAGGGACTGGAAGGGACCTCCAGAGATCACTGAGTCCAACCAAATGAGTTTGTGGTCATTTCTCCTCTTTCCATCACCACACACTGCTGAGGAGAGTTTAGCCTCATCCCTTTGCCTCCCGCTCCTTAGATATTTATAGATGTGGATCACATCCCCTCTGAGTCTTCTTTGTTCAAGGCTGAACAGACCAGGTCTCTCAGCCTTTCCTCATAAGAGAGGTGGTCTGGGTCCTTTATCACCTTTTTGTCCTTCTGCTGGAATCTTTCCAGGAGATTCCTGTCTTTTTTTTGTACTGGAATAAGATATTTCAAGGCACTGTTATCATAAAGGAATCGAAACATTAGCAAATGATAATGCTATAAAAAAATAAAAATTGATCAACTAAATGTTTTGGAATTACGTACGACTTTATGTCACTAACTTTGCTTTAAAAAACAAACTTCCACAGTTCTGCAAAATAACAAACAAGAAACCAATGAAACTGAAGTAGGTAACTAGCTGTAGTCAAATAAGACTACACAGCAAAAATATCCTTGAAACGTGGCTAGCCGGTCCACTTAGGTTTCAAACAAAACCCAAAAACACAGGAATACAAACCTAAAAATCCAGCATGATTACAACAAGAAGTTTCAGCAATGGTTTATGCCATTTACCCAATGCTCATCACATGCAGCCTGTTTTCGCCTCAGGGGAAAACCTGCATTTACACAAAAAATTTCTGACATGTTTCATCACATTTGTCCCCTCCCTGCTGTTCCATACACACTCTTGTAACAGAAGAAGCAATGTTGAAATGCAGCTTCTGAAGCTTAGTATGTATTTTCAGCTCATCTGACAAGATCCAAATCTCCACATCTGCATTCTCACCAATCTCTTGATTTACACAAAGCGTTATAGGTTTGTTGATGCATACCACTTTTTTTTGCTCAACACAATTCAAATAAAGAACACCCAAACCAATCTCCTACTTTACTTTCTACTGCTGCAGCTCAAGATTAATATAAGAAAACTCATCAATAACTTACAAAAATACAAATTAAAAACAAAACAGAACTGATCCTACCCAATGAAGTTCTCCACCTTAAAAATCAAGTGATTCACCAACTTCAGTTAACTTCCTTCTCTCATTTCAATAGCCCTTAAGATAACTATTTGATGGAAATAAACCAAATTTAAACTGAAAACAGTAATGAAGAAAGAGCATCAAATCAAAATCTTAGACTCTCACGAGTAGCCTTACTGAATGAATACAAGCAAGACCATCATCCAGTTACCAGACACTTTGAAGACTCAACACTGAAAAATATTGCTATTATCTCTCCTGTTTTTAAGATCTTTTGTGTAGAAAGCCATCTATGAAATACAGGACTGAAAACAAAAAGCCCAGTGAAGTCAGAAAATAAAATGTTCACCTTTCTCATAGTTTTTGCTGCTGGTGTATTCCCTCTCCATTCTCTTTTGCAGTACTCCAGAATGTCCACTTCAGGTGCAACACTTAATTTACATTCTGTCAATACAGAATTTGCAACATTATACTAAGATGAACTGCGAAGCAGAAGGTAGAAGAGAACAGAAAAACATTGTAACTCGCACTTCTAAATACACATTATCACATCAAAATCACTTAAGAGCCTGGCACCACAACATATAGCTACTACAGAGCAATTAACACTGGTGGGGGAGGAACTATATGCTCTGAAAATGACAAATGAACAAAAATAACTATTTAGTTCATTAAAATAGAGAACAGTCTTCTGTCTTCTAAAAAAATATTAACTGGCAAAGAGCAGAAATTAGTAAGGTATTCTAATTTTTTTGCTAAGAAAAATGGTCAGTGAAAATTTCTCTGCATTCTGCAGTCAAATTGCATAAAAAGAAGACAGTAGATCCTAATAAACAAAATGGAAAGAAAAAATAAAATACACTTCTCTCTCAGAATTCCAACAGCCTTCACTCAACAACAGATGTTTGTATAAGGACATAAATCAGTAATTCTCAAGCACAAGAGCCAGAATGTAGACTATACCTCATATTATCTTATAAAATATCTACAACAGCACAAGAAAAAATACGCTGAGAGCAACTAGTTTCACATGAAAGTGACTTATTTGTGAGTTAAAAGTACACAATGTTACCATCATGATATTGTACAGTTACTTGCCCATTCCTGGAAATGAAGGTGTGAAATCACTGCAAGTTAGCGCCACAATTAACTGTGATACTATATTTGAAGTAAAACAGAGGTCAAACATACCTGAAGAGCTTGTCTTGGAGGTGGGTAGCAATTTGTCTCTCTTTTCTGCATCACGACAAATGTCCTCCTCACTGAATACCACAGCATGGAACAGTACAAATAACTGTCATTAATCTTTTAAGCTGTTTGATTTGATTTCCATCTTACACATGTTCATTAAACACTTCCCTATGGTACCAGTGTTAGGAGTGAAACTGCCTGGAATTCTCTTCTGCCAGCTGCATGGGGAATACAGAGCACTAACGTGACTTTATATTTCTAATTTGGAAAGGACAGATTTGTAAAAGATAAAAGCCACAATGCCTTGTCATATACACATAAATACTACATCTGTGCACACAACTACAAATGCATTACTGACCAGGGCTTTATGTCTATATTCCACTGAGGTTGAGCAACAACCAGTGATCCTGCCTCACCTCATATGACTGAAAGAGTACAAGCAGTTAGGGAAACTGCAAGGAAGGATTTAGTGTCACCAGGTGGAAACTGAATTACTCTCATCTACATCCAAATCTGCTTTCTCAGGAAGAAATAAGAAGTAACATTTCTAACCCATTTGCGTATATTTCCCTTGAGAACAAGAATAATGCCTAACATAGTCAAATACAGCCTAATACTGGGAAACCATCATCTACAGTGCAGTCATACCAAACGGCAGTTCAGTCATTACTCAAGTTTTGAGCAGGTGCTTGAGATTTGATTTCTAACGCTACCAAAGAATGAATTAAAAAGAGAAACAAACAAAAAAGTAGACATTAAGCACAGTTCTCCATAAGAGAATACCACCTGTTGAGATGTCTCAGTGCTGCATATCCCAGGTCCTTAACCCTAACCACTGCGGTGCACTGGACAAATCTCAATTTCCATACCTAATCTTATCTCACACCAGAAATTAAGGTCCATCGGGATTTGTGAACGATTTTAAGAATATCTGCCTTGAAGAATATATACTTTGAAAACTCTATGATGAAATAAGAAGCTGGTAGCCAACAACAAAGACTGATCTGGAGTTTACATATAGTGAAAGCAGTAGAAAAAGTTTCTCTGTGAAAAAAGTAAATCCTTACCTGTCCGCGGATGCATCCATTGCTGAAGGATTATCAGACACGAGCAGATGTATTTCCCAATCTCTAGCATCATCACCACATGTCGCAAGCGATTTACTCCTACTTCTCCCTTCAGGTCTCCCAGCATTTCTGCATTACGTACACCTCTCATTTCCTCTGTAGGCTGCTCTTTCCGCTCACTAACCGTGCTCGCTGAACCAAGTTCATTACAAGGAGCACCGGCGCATCTGTGCTGCAGCCGCTCACCTGCCCTGCACTCCCGGTCCCGCAGCTTCCCCGGAAGGGCTCCGAGCTCCCTCCCCCGCTCCTTCCCCCCCGTCCGCACGGGCGGCGCCAATGGCCGGGCCGGGCGCCCGGCGTCGCGCGGAATCAAAATGGCAATACTCCAGCGCACCAGCAGGGAGCACTCTTGCTAGCGTGGATGCGTAGAGCCTGCAACCAAGGGGACGAGAGAAGCGCTAGTCGGAGAGTCAACAGAACGGCTTAGGTTTTCATTCAACAACTGCTCGTCTCAAAATGCAGTATTTCAGATGGGCCATTTTAGAATTACTCCTCTTCCAAGCACGTGGCTTCCTCCAGTGTTTTCCATTCTGCACTGACATTTGAAAAGAATGTTAGTCATAATTACCTTAATTTAGAGCTTGAGTCACACACAACGACTTATGCGCATCGATTAAAGCTATGTTTTCCAGCAGTAGAGTTATCTTCTGTCAAGTCTTATGGACAGGGATAACATCTTGCTTTTTGTTATCGACAACTGAAACATACGCTTGTACAAATTACAAAAATACTGAAATTGCAGATGCTAAGAAGAATCTCCATCGGATTCTGGCAAGAATATGTCTCCCATAACAAATTTGAAATACAGGGCACAACTACTCTGCTTTGTTATTACTAATGACGTCTATCCCAATGTTTATTTTAAAAAACCCTCACACAAACAGCAAAAAAATGACGTAGATACCAAGTTGAAGAAAATAAACTACTTTAACACATTTTTTTCCAAAGTGTTTATAATTCATTTTTTCCCCAGGCTCAGATTGTAAAGGGGTTACTAAGCACACAGTGAAATGGCAGCAGAAGATCACATTTTGAGACTCTGGCTTCCTCAACTATGACAGAGCTTTACAGTAAATAAATAAATAAATAAATAATGGGAAATAGAGGCACAAAGAGACCAAACAGTTATACTAAATGTAAAACTCCAGAAGTTCCATGAGAGATCAGTTTAAGAAACATAAACATGTGGCTTGCTCCATCTTCTCCACCCCTAGTATCAGATTCATTTTTCTTTTATAGTTTGCTTGAATTTTCTTTGTGCTTGTGTAGAGTAAATGCTAAGTCACGACTTGAACCAGTGATTGAGCACCTGCTGGGATGGCAGGGCCAACCCAAGGGAGCTCAGGTGCATGCAGTGCACCTGAATGACTGGAAGGGGTGGAGTCAGGATCCACACCTTCCCAGACCCCATTTAAGGGTTGGCAGTGGAGGTCAGGGTATCTTGTTGGAGATCCCTGCCTACCTGGAGTCTTCTATAGCAGGACCACCAACTTATCTTTTGTGCTGATGTGACCTTTTCAGAAAAGTAGACCATGGATCTGCCTGAGCACCTGGGTGTGATGAGGTAGATAGAAATCCAACAGTAAGAAGCAAAGCCACCAACTGGAATTGTGATTGGGATGAAGTCAAGGGGTGAGTTGTAATGTCCTGCCTAGAGTTTGATGTGTCTGTATCTGTCATATTTATTTGGTAATGTGAGAAAGGCTCATCTGTACACCCACAAAGGAGCAGAGAAGGACTCTCATCAGCTGTGCTGATGGCAAACCTGACTTTAGATGTAACTGGATGTCTTTTTGTAGTCAAATCTGCTTAGTGATACAGTGTGCCTTTAAGTAGCCTCAAGTTGGGTTACTCAAGTAAAACATCACAAAGAACTCTTGAGTATGTAACCTTAACCAGAAAACTTTCTTGGTACCAAAAATCAAGAGATGATGTAGTTCTTATTATAGTACTCAAATTCATGGGTCCCCTTTGTTCTTTCTAAAAACAAACAAAAGTGGTGTTTTACTCAAATGGACTTTCTTTCAGTTCACAACTCAAATGAACTAGATGCATTCATTAGAAACAAATCTGTTTCAGCTGATGTTCTTAAGGCTACCTAATGAATAAGCATTTAGAGTTGCACAGATGTGGCTGCTCTTGCAAGTACCGAGTGGAAACAGTGGATATATTTATGCCTGCTCTGCAGCTACTCTCCAGCTGATCATCTCCCCAGGCTCACATTTGATGATGCTAGCACCCATCCTGAGCATTTGGGTCTTGCTCCCTGACAAGATATAGCTGCCCCTTTCTTACTGGAGTTTACACCATCCTTCCTCAACAAAGAGAACTAGAACAATTGAAACCCATGTTCCTTCCCCCTCTGTTACAACTGGCTCCATGGATGGCACATGGCTATTTCTTATCAGGATGCAGCTGGAAGCATACGTGTGGCTTCCACTAAGAAACAAGCTCTAAGTCTCAGCTACAGAATAAAATTGTTACTGTAGTAGTTCTTAAACCTTCTCATGGAAAAATTTCAATTAAAAATTAATCTATTATAATAGGGATGAAGTGATGAATGAGATATGCTGAAACTAAAATGAGGATGCCTAAAATAAAGAACATTTTGGAATCTTTATAGGATTAAGCAGCCCCTCATCTGTCCTTTACGTACAAGGAAGGGAATAGTGTAGAAAGAGGTGCAGTCAGAACACAGGGAAGGACATTTTACATTAAGCAGTAGTGCCACTGACAACCAGACTCGTAAAACAACAGGCACTGCAGTAGCAAAAGAAAAATCAGAATAGGAACTCTTGTTGCTGAATTCTTTCCAAACCATCCCCACAACGTTGGCTAGAAAGGAGAATAAGACATGTTTAATCTTTAGCATTACTGAAAGAGACAAGTGACCTAATGGGGAAATTGATGAAAAAAGAAGTTGCATGTTTTGCCTCATGTGCCTTTACCTACCTCTTCATAGCTAATCAATTCTCCAAAGTTCTGACAGATTATTTATTCTTTAACAATTTTCGAGCTTATTGATCTCTTTACCAGAGACGCTGTGTGGAGAGCCACGTGCATTTAAATTATGAGTAACTTGGCATCATAGTAAAAAGGCATTTACCTGCATTTAATCTCTCTCAGACCTTCCTTTATTAGGACATGTACTGAAGCAGCTGTTACTATTACAAGAAAACTCAAATATATACAGTACATTTCTTATTAGTAGAACAGTTTGCTTTTAAAAATTATTTAAACTATTTGCACTTCTCTTCCACCGGAATTAATATCTACTTTCACACATCTTAATCAAGCCAATTAAATAGTTTCACATTGCATTCAAATAGGAAGTATGTAATTCTCACATTAGAGTAAGAAAAGAAGGCTTCTTTTACTCGTTTCTCCTCTGCTTTTGCTTCTGAATAGTCTTTCAACTGCTTCTATTGTTTTGACCGAGAATCAATGTAATGTGAAGCTGTGTATTCTGCTCTCCATCACCCTGATATGGGTCGAGGTAATTGCCTGTGGTAGCGTGGTTCACCCCACTAATTCTTGAGCGTGAAGTAGCAGGGAAAGCAGTGAAATCAACCTGCATGAGCTACCCCACAGCAGGTGATAGACATACATACTTGAATCTGGTCATGTACTTGATGTGGTTATTACATTGTATTTCCCATCTCCAGTAACAGGCAGGCAGTCCACGCACACAAGGTACCTATGGATTTGTTGAACTTCTCTCAGCTGCATCTCTTCCACGCTTTCCTCCTCACACTGCTGCCAATCTGTTTCTTCATCGCCATTAAGATGTCAACTGACTTCCCGTGTAACTCCTGCAGAAGGTCCAGAATCGTTCCCCCTTTTTTCTACAATCATAATCTCACAACTCACTAGAAATCACTCTTCCTTCTCTATGCTACCACAGTTCTAAGAACAGCATTAGGGAAAAAATTGTTAGGGAAATATTTTAAAACTTTTTTATTTAACACAAAGCTTGTTTTGGTTGACCCTGCTAATCACGCTGATGATCTAATTGCTTCATGAACTCTACATAGACCTGAGCTCAGTGTTTAAGTATCTGGTAAATGTTTCACAACTCCAGGGTTTGGACCTGTAATACAAATCCACTTATTCCTATTGTAACTAGATAAGACAAAAGCTACATACAACACATTATATAAAAAAGAGCTGGAACACCTGTATGCTGTGTTCAGTGGTTTTCATACCCAAACAATTCTCATTTCTACTGTTTACAAAATTATTAGATGATAGTGATCTTAAAAAGACAGCCTTCCACAGTTCAAGAGCAGACAGGCACTAGTCATAAGATCACAGGTTAAAAAGATAAGAGCAATGACCTGATATCAGCAGAGCTCAGTTCTCCACTGCATGTCCAGGCTTCTGGATTCCTGCAGCAAACTTTTGTCTGTAATCACCATTCTGAAAAGATGCTGCAGCACCTGTCCTTTCCCTGGTTTCAGATAGTTCCATGTTGCAGCTTATTCAGGCTGTTTAACTTATTTATTTCTCCTACATAGGGCTGGGTATTTTACACATATGCATATACATTTTCCTTTACACAAGTATATTTGTTTTGTACATAGCTATTAAAATCAGTACAGATCCAAACCTGTCTCAGTGTTGCTGAGAATTCATCTGTAGCTCCTGCAATTATCCTCACCTGAAGTTTCTCCTTTACAGCAAGGAGAACCACACCCTTGTAGAAACTCCTCTGATTAACTACCATTAACTCCTACGCCATTGCCCTTCACTGACCAGGCAGGGAGACAAGTGACCTAAATCAGATAGTAGCATTTCTTCTTAAAATCAGATGTTTATGTGTTATACCTTTATTCACTAATCTTTATTAATTCCCTTCTATTAGTATGTTCAAGATTACAAAAACCATACATTTTAGCAATGTAACACTTCCAGGTGTAATGCTTTTGCACTGTAATTCATAAATAATACACAAAAAGCTCTCTATAAAAATATGCTTTTTTTAGGTATGTCTGCTTATACCAAAACAAGAATATAGACAACTTTATTGACAAGTACAAGTGTTACATATACCACTGATGTAAAGTATACAATACCCAACACTGAGGCATTATAACATTTCCCTACCTGGAACAGATTCGAACCTGAAGAGAGCAAATTACTCCATTTAGTGAATAAAGTTTGTGATTTGTTTTTCTTTTTTTTTTTAATAAATATTTAACATGTAGGCTTTGATCAGATTAAACTATTATAGGTATCAAGGTTTTTGAAATAAAAAAAGACTACGTATTATTGAACAAAATTGAACTCTGAGGAACTGCCAAGAAACAAACTTGCTATAATACAGCATTCAGATGCTTGTATTTATAAATTATATATACATACACATAAAAATAAAAGGACTCAAGGGATAAAGTCATTTTCCTTTACACAAAAGGAAGAGAGCAGTCTTTATGCTCTCCAGCATTATTACTTAGCTACTACATGCAACTGCTTTAGCTCCTGCAGGCCCAGCTCATGCTTCTGTTCCTCCTCCTGCAGGAGGAAGAGCTAAACCTGCCTACTTCTGTACCTCTAGGATAAAACAAGGAAAGGCTTTGTTTCTTAATAAACCCCACTTTTTAAAACATACCCTACGCTTATGGGATTGTATGCTTTTCACACACCTCGCAAGATCTGCTGTATTATTTTAGCATTTGTTTAAGCTATGGTCCCTCATTTTAGAAATAACCTAAATGCAATTGAGTCTTTCAGGAAATAGAACCAGGCAAAGCATTCTCTATAATACAGCAAATCTCATTTAGTTGTTTGAAGAAGTCTGTCTGGGACATCTGGGTCTAAACTTCCCTCAGTTATAAAGCAGATCTGGCATTGATCAGCTTCACTTCACTTCAAGTGTCTGAAGTTACTGAAGTCTGCAGCTGTTTCCTCTGTTTCTGGAGGGACACACTGCAATGACACGTGACACTGGATGGGATTTGAAGGAGTTGTGTAGTGGCCTCAGTTTACACCCTTGCATGCCAGATAGCCTCAAATCCTTGCAACTTTAGTGTCCCCAGGTGTAAACTGTGGGATCCCAGGAGTTGCTTCCTGCATGGTTCATCCACCCTAACTACGGACAGGAAAGAGACAGGCAGGAATTGCTCTAGGAACTTAAGTTTATCCCACCCATCTATGTCAAAGTAAACCATTATCCTAGCAATGGGAAACCTAGCATTACTTTTCCCTTCTTTGTCACGCAGTCTTATCTTTTATTTTCAACAACCCTCAAATATGACATTTTCCCCCAAGCAGTATAGCAATGTATTTTGCTATTTATGGCTGACTGGCAACAAATTAAGGTGTAATAGGAAAGCAAAGCATTTACACAATTGACCCGTAAATCACTTGGTAATCAACATGCATTTCTGCTGCCAATTAGAAACCTAATTCACTGGAACTGGTTGCTCACTATATTATACAAAGGTTAAAAAAAACAGTCACTTGTGCTTCACGTTCTGATAACTGGGATGTGATAGTAGTGATCATCCTCGGTCAGGAGAGAAATCTCATTCCATTCCCTTCGGTATTCATCTGGACAATTTACTTGAAATTCTTCAGTATTAAATCTATGCAGTCTGTAAACTCTGATCTTTACTTCAAGCAAATATCCAAGAAGGGACAGTTCAACCTAAAAATGAAAGAGGTCATAAGGCATTTATTTACAGTCTCAGAAAACTAAAATGAAGATACCCTGTGTTAAGACAAGTCACCTATCTTACTTCAAAACAGTAGACAAGGAATTACAAGGGCCCTTTTGTAAGCAAACTAAGAAAATTAAAAGTTTCAGGATATTCTCAGTGTCTCAACCATCTTTTACTCTTCCTCACATTGAGGATATTCTAGGTAATACTTGCAGCTTTGGAAACATTCCTCTTCCACTTGACACCATACATAATCTGCTCCCTAAGTCAGCTCACACAGCTTACTGGAGAGCAAGAAGGAACTAATGTTTAATAGACTGATACCTTGGAAAATGGGAAGCCTGCCACCTTGTGATCACTTGCTGCATGAGGGATACAATGGTAAAAGGAAATACTTCTTTGTAGTTCATGCATTTTAAGCTTGAGAACTGGTTCTTCATTAACATGTCTTGCAAAGGATTGTTTAAACTGGAAAAACGCTTTGGAAAAGTAACTCATATCCTTGGGCATAGCCAGACACAGGAAAATGCACCTTGTTAGATGAAAACAAAGATGAATGCAACATCTAATGATTGACTTCGTAACTCAAATAGATCATGAAAAATGACTTCACCCATTGGAAAGCTCTACACTATGTCTGTTGATATCTCACAGCATTTATTTCTGTCCCAGTAAGAGAACTGTCCACACTGTTTTATTCTACTTTTTATTTTTTTTTTCCCCTGGAAGTCCTCAGTTTACTTCCCTACACCTCAAAGGAAAAAAAAGGGTCAGTTATCACAGATGATGTACTATACATTCCCCCTGTCACATCACGGATGGAATTACTACTTTGATTTATTTTTGAATTTCTGTCATTACCTGGTCTAGGCAACCGGAGTCACCTATGGCATTCAGATGGTTCATCATGAAACTCAAAGGGTCAGATGAAGTATCCCGAGCAAAGAGGAAGCTGAAAAGGTGGGGTACAGGTTCATCCCTGTTCTTCATTTGCTCGTAGGCTTCAACAACTTCATAGAGCATGATGAATTTTATAGCCTCATACAGCCTGTATTCTTTGCTCTCATCAGAAAAGAGTGCATTACACATGTTTCCTCTTTCTTCATGATCTTTAGTGCCACTTATTTCAGCCCACTAGGAAAGCACATAAAATACTACTGATCAACTTATTAAGAATTTAGACAACCAACACATTAAGAATTCTGCATAATATGAAAGACATCAAAACGGAAGCAATTGCCACTCCACACTGCACTGTTACTGTGGTCAAATGTAACTGCAAATAAGCCAGTGGTTTTGAGTGATCTGTAGTAAAATGTGAAGTTTTAAATCATTTTCCATTTATCTATCTGAATTTATTTGCTACAGACTGCTCAAAGCGTCTGGATGCTTATGACAGGCTATGAGAAAGCAAATGCAATTCCTCCATACAAAAGCCACCCACCATCACAATAGAAAATCCAGCTATGACTGACAGTAAAAAATGCAACCACCAAAAGCACCTCGAGGTTGTAGGACATCTGTGTAGGTGCAGCAATAGTGTACTATGCTATAAGCAAAGATTAGATTAATACAACTCCTGACTAGCTTTTCACTTACAACATCCAAAATTCAGTAATTTTCCCCTATAGAACCCTTTATGTTAAAAGTCAGGCTTGCTTAAATTCCTTAGATTCTAAGCCTAATTCAGAAGTAGATTAGTTAAAGGCAACCTATACAAACTGGGCATAATATTATGAACTGTATTTATTTATATGTCTTCAGTGTGTTCTGGTTTATGAGGTCAAGCTAAGTTTGCTAGCCAAGAATGGACAAGACAAAAACACACGCAGGACAACAATGAATAGAAATTTCTTGTTCAGCTCAGTTTACAATTAGAGCTCCTCAGCTCTGTGATGTTCCAGAGGGGTTGAAAGCTGGTGCTCACACTAAGCAAATGAGTCAGCCAGGAGATGAACAACATTGGACTAGATACCAAATGAGAAAGATTAAGACACCCAGTCCTGAACATGGTAGATATAAACAGTCATCTGAAAGCAAGAGGTTTTTTGGGACCACAAGAGGGGATGATGCTCAATGACTGGGATTCAAATCAGTTGCCACTAATTCCGTAACTGTATTTATAAACTGTTCCTCAAAAAGTCTAATTGACTTGTGAATACTAGACTGAGAAACAGATCCCACAATCTCCTCGTGCATCCTGAAGACCATTCTTACAGATGAAAAACAAAACCAAGTGGATGGAACACTCAGGCAAGTCACGTGGTGAGGAGGCTCAGTCTTGAGAGTCTGAGGTGTGTAGAAAGCCACTTGCAACAGTGTGCTGGTGTATAGCTAACATTCTTCAAAAGGCTCAAAATACTAGTGCCCACTTTCCCTTCCTCTTCAAGTCACAGTTACAGTGCAATTGCATCTATAAACTTTAGACATAAAAAACATTTTCTGAATTTGGCTATTAAAATTTCAAGAAAGTACTTATGGTTCCTCAGGGTACCTGCAGAGCAATGAGGTAAGAAGGCAGTAAAATACAACAGAAACCTAATTCCCAGGGTTGACTCTTTTCACACTACTAAATACATCTTAAAAAAAAGTGTTCATGAAAACAGGCACAAATCCATCACCTCACTGGTTTAACAGAATCTTTTTAACAAGAATAAAGCTAGGAATTAGACCTCACAGAAACACGGAACTGCTCAGGTTGGAAAAGACCTTCTAGATCAAGTCCATACCCTAACTCACGTTCAGTAACAGCAGAATGCATACAGAAGCTGCTCTGCAACAATTGGTCAACAGTACAGATTTGTTCACCATGATGACTTGAAACTTCTTCTGTACAAACATCCAGTTTGAAAGCTCCATGCTAAGTGACTAGTATCAACTTACAAAGAACCACAAGATAAAAACCAAAAGCCAAACAACCCAACACTGACAAATACAAAGCAAGTAGGATAAAATGATAATTGCACAACAGAAGCAGTTGGGATGCTGAGGACAGCTTGGGGCAAACTGAATAGAAGCAATTCCCAGCTCATACAACAGCAGACCAGCAAAAATCCCAGAAGAGCTCAAGCAACATGAAAGTTCCTGTCAGACTCAATTTTCATCTCTTTTTCACGAGACTTTAAGGCTACTAAACTACCAGAGTTTTAAATACATTAATAAGAATTAAACTCCTGGCTGGGAACGCAAGCAAGCTGGTTACGTTGAACAGACAGGGCAGTGAGGCTGTCAGATCTTCACAGTCAAGCACTTCAGGTTATAGAGAGAAATTATTAAGAAAACAAAGCATTTTATGGAGAAGGGAACACTGGAAAGACAACAGACAGAAGAAAACGCACCGTTTGTTCCCTCCAATACTCCGAGGGCATACAGGAGGATCTCATAAAGCACGTAGTTATTTTCATTGAAATGATGAGGTACAGTGGGAGATCCCTGATGGCGAGGGCAGATAACCATGTGCTAACAGCTGTGGGGAGGGTGGCATCCCTAACTTCCGGGAGATTGAGTACATAACCTTGCAGAACCCCAAAACCTGAGCTACTCCGCAGAAGTGTCAGCCTGCCCAGCAGCTGAGGTCTCTGAATTCATGAGGCAGTCAGGCTGCCATACAAATATGTAACAAATATGTCCCTAATTCAGTCTCAGCCTACTCAGAAGCATTCTTATGTCCCCCGGCCACATTCTAAATACTCACATTTGTCTTTAATGTTTCCATACATTTGCGTAATTTTCCAAAGGCATTAGGACCCATGTAACTTTCTGGGCCAAAACTGTATTGCTGAATCCAGTTGCAACCTTGAGAATACAGAAGCTTTTCAGGAAGCTGGAAGGAAAGAAAGTTAATTAAGTAGAAATCATAATCATAACAAGAAGTTGACCTAACAAGTTATATAAACCTGCCTAGCAAGATTGTAACATATTTTAATTTATGATGTGATTCTATCTTCTGCTTGTACAGTTCAAACAAGAAATAAAAATAGGCTTCAGAACAAATCAAATATTAAAAGGAAACTCAATTTGGCTGCCAAGTCCTCAAGAAACTTTTTAAACAGTGCCAGCCAAAGAAGAAGAAAATATGTTCTCAGCAAAATACACAACCCATACTCTGGAAAAGCTGGATGCATTCAAAGTCAGTAAGGCTTCTAGGATTACAGACACCTTCCAGTTGGTACCCCACAGGCAGCAGCTACAGACCTCCACCTCCTTTCTGGTGTCTCCTGACAGAGCTCCAGGGACTAAGGGCAGAACTCTGCTCCAGCAACATGCTGAGGACATGTGCTTGATGCTTTCTTCAGCTGTGCTTCCAAACAAGCCACTAGATTTTGCATGGATGTGAATGAGGGGGAGTCAGACATCCTTTTGGGCTAAGGGACCAACAAACAGCAGAGTGGCAGCAATGTTTATCCTGCTGCCTTTTTTTTTAAGCCCCATGTTCATTTCATTATGTTTGGATCAGGGACACTTTTTCAGTGAAGCACAGTTTCAATAGGTGGGTTTTTTTTTTTTTTTTTTTAAGTTCTCTTTAAATTCTGATTTAAATTTTCCTCTACTCCCACACATACATATCACTTTTCTTGTTTAACAAAGACAGCTGTCTGTTCTGCGAACTCCTTCTTGCAGTGCAAGGGCACCTGGATCACATCCACTTAGGAACTGAATTTTACCTTTAATATATCTCTCTCCCTCATCCACGATGGAAAAGGAATGCCTTGGCTGAATATCTGAAAAAGCACTGCTCTTAGGACGCAGTAGTTGTCCTTCCTGACCTGCCGCAGATATTTGATATGATAATTCCGAAACAATTCGTTGTATGCCTAAAAAAGAGCAAACAGAAAATTAGCAGTAAGAATTCAGAAATTTGGATCAGGCCCGCAGTAAAGTGGAGTCTAATTCCAACTACTTGTAAGTGGGAACTAGGGAAATGAGGGAGTATATTTATAAGCTTTATATACATAGAAATGATCTAACACCATAGTTCTTGTAAACATCTTAAACTGGTACTGCTCCTTAAGAAGGATTCTGCTCTCTCTCTAAACTTGGCTACTTGCTCCAGTCTTTGTACTGTTGCTATCATAAACATTTACATGGTCAACTGAATCAGGAAAGATCAGTAAAAACTGCCACAACAACTTTAACCCTGATCCCTCCACAGGTTACACCGATGTGTGGGATGGAGCAGCAAGAGGGCAGGAAAAACGCATCCAGAGAAAACTCCTTTTAGCAGAAACATCATCTTACAACTGAAGCTGCCATGCAGCAATGACAAGACTGAAGAGTGGCATCAATTGCAACCAATACCACTTCTTGGCTGTGCGGTCTCTCTGACTCTTCTTTTGCATCTGGTGCAATAATTGTAAGCCTACTGAATTCTTTCTGCTGTTTTGAGAAGTTCAGGAGGCTCAAAGAAGGATCAGATGAATGCCAGGGCCAACATAAGATGTGTACTGGGGATGTGTGCCAGGAGCAGGTGAGAGCAAGGAGTCAGGCCTCTTCTTCAGGATGACCAGATGCATCAGCAAACCACATCCAACAGAGCATGTAAGAGCCAACAAAGGGAGGAAAATGGAGCAATGAAACAAGGAACAGACTTCCCTTCTGGTGACAGCAAGCAGATGAGGCTGGTTTAGGTTCTCGTGAGATCTCATTCTAAAATGTCCTTACTGTGATGACCTCAACCCATTATAACCATCTAACCATCATTTTAGGTTCCTTTTAACGCAGGCTTCCTCACTTTTTATGTAGTTTCCCTTTCTGAAGGTGGATGCAATTGTAATGATTCTTTTGATTTGTTGGTCTTGTAAGGATGTTGAATAGAAGTACACACAGTCTCCTGTTCCAGAGAAATTATATTAGAAAACAGTATTTTGAGGCAGATCCTGTGCTCTACTGGGGACCAAGGCAAGGGCTGCTTCCTTCCTTAAAGGTTTCCTGAAAATCTTCCACAGGTGATGGTAGCATCCTGAATTTCATCTCCACAGTTGTTGCCCAGTGCAGATAGCTAGTCAGTCTCCCTCAGTACTACCAAGCTCCCTGCCCTCTATCACACAGTATTACACATTCAATGTTCCCACCATTCTTAGATAATCAGAAATACAGACTGGTGTGGTATTTGTCCCATGCTAGTCTTAAATTTCACAGTAGGATACCAGGATGTAAAGTCACAGTTGATTAACTGGATTTGACACTAACTTCCTCTAACAGATACTACTGCTGTAACACCACTATAGCTACTTTAGCTAGAAATTGTATGGGAAAAGTACAGATCTAGTCTAGGTTTCCAAGCCTCCCTTGGTGACTAACACTTCACAAAGTCAAAACAGAGAGCTGTAAAGAGATATTAGCTCTTCTTTGGCCCTGAGGGCCCAACCCTATCACAAGTTAGAAAAATGGTCAGCACCTGTCAGGTCCTTCAGAGCACTACACCATACCCACCAAGCCCTCTGCCGCACTGCCTCTCTCAGCAGCCACCAAGGCACAATTGCAATAACTTAAGTATTTGTGAGAACTGCAGCTGCCCTTTCTGCCTGTTCGGGGCATAAGCACATGCATACACATCTGAAGAACACGTGAGCAGACAGAAGGCAGCTATCTAACATTAATGAACCATCAACTAAACAGATCCCCTGCTCAGGAGTTCAGCCACACAGGACTGAAAGCCTGATATATACACATATGATTATTAAGATGACTGCTGCACCTGGCAGCTTAAAGATACAAGAGATGCTGCCTAAGACCAAGCTATGTGGGCTGCAGCACTCAGGGTGGTATCTTCCCATTGTTGTAATGAAAGTCATCCAGGGCACGCAGAAGTACTGCCTAAGTGGCTTGCACTATGGGGAAGAATTTAGAGAAGATGCAAGACTAAAACCTGATCTAGACTACAATCTACTCTACCGCTGTCTTTATGCATGGTCTGCTTATCATTTATGCAGCTGGTGCAGCAAGCTGCTTGCACTGGAACTGCTCTTCTCAGGTAGCTCTCCCCCATCCTCATGCAGAGATTAAAAGTTAACTCTTACCTCCCTCATGTGTTTGGCCTGCTTTGTTCCTTCTCTCCATTTTCTTGCGCTATAACCCAGAAGATCAACTTCTTCCAGCACACTGTGATTCTCTAAATCAAGATCAATTTGCAGATTAGTTACCTTCTGCTGTTCTGCATTTAAAGGGCAGGGTGGGGATTAACGAACACAGAATGACAACAGAAGATTACTTATGAGTTTTCTTTGAAGGTAGCTGCTCCACCTGAAATCCAAATGATAAAACAGGTGTCAAAGAGGAGTTACCAAAGGAAAATATTTACCAAAATAAGCAACAGCACTGAAAATTAAAAGTCTGCAAACTAGCATTTGAACTGAAACCTACCGGTGCAATAGCTGTGCTAAAAGGCTGTACAGCCTTCTGCAATACCAAAAGACAGCAACGAGGAAAGACATGCTTAGCATTAGCTGTAGTTTCACTTTTTGCCACATGAGACACAAGGACTGCTTGGTAGCTCTTGTCCAGGTCTGCACCTCATGACTTCCTGAAACAGCAATAAAAAGAAACATCTTTTTGCTCTTCTGCAATACTTATTTGTACTTTTTCTTTTTTTTAATTTCATAAAGAAGGATCATCAAAGTACAATACCACTGCAGATAAAACACACAATGTGAAATGCAAAAAGAGCTCTATACTTAGGGACTCACTTGATTTTTCAAGAGAATGACGTACACCCAAAAGCTCAGACATGTTTCCAAGCTTTTGTCCACACAACAATGGCTAAATACAGTCAGAACACAGTGGAACTCTTCACAATAAGAGTAAAACCAAAGCAACTGTTCAGTGACAACAAAAAGAATTACTCCAGGATATGCTGGTCCAGAGATGCAGGCAGTCATTACTTTGCCATTAAATCAAGGTTTTAAAGACCAGAAGCGGTTTGGAGCTGTAGTCTGCAAACGCACCATATAAGGCAATAGATCATAGCTGACTATGCACTGTGTGAATGCTACAGGAAATAAAAGAATGTTCCTGGCTCCATTTGGACAAGTTTAGGGTCAATCTGAAACTCAGGAGAAATCTAATCCTCAGAGATTTGGTAGGAGGCTCTGGAGATGATCGACAAAGGGACTGTGCTCTCACAGTTCTTCACAGACATAAGTCAGTACTAGCTTCTGCTGTTCTCTTGATATTACTGGGAAAGTTAGAGAAGGGTTTGGTAGTCTCATACTAACCAGAAAATCTAGAATTAAGAAGGGCACAGAGACTGAAGAGCTGATGAATGCAGTGTTTGCTCCCTAAGCAAGAAATGTATCCCATGAAATAGCTTCCCATGAAAGCTCTGGGAATTTCATATCCTTACAACCAACAGCTGCCCTGTTAACTTAATTGACTTACTACAACATTTTTAAAACTACTTAATTTCTTTTTACATGCATCTCCAGAGAAGGACAAAAAGATCCCTCCCTAGAGAGTCCCTGAAGGGAATAATTCATTCAGCACAGTTCTATGCCAGTTGAACTTTTGCCCCTCCTGGCTCTAAGTTTTTCATGCCCTGTCAGCAGTTATGCAGGCAGAGTTGTGCGTGGATTCAAACCTTGGTAACAAGATAAACAGCTACGCGTGCATTTTTATGAGCATTGTTGCATATATACAGAGCACTGCTGATATTTAGTCTCCTCTGATATTCTGTTGTTTGAAGATGTTTTATTACAGGATGTCCTACGTCAGCTGTCTGGAAGCAAGACCCATAACTGGTCTCTCCCACGAACAAGAGGCAGCTTAACAGCTGCAAATGTAAGAGAGTTAATAAAGTTTAAAGAGGTAATGGGAGAAGTTTGGGAGTACTAGTTCCTGTTACACAAAATCTGTACTGCTGTGAACACCTTTCACGCAAGACAAACCAGTTATCTTCTGCTCATATGCTACATTAACAAGTACTTAGCTGGCATGGCCCAGGGTTATTCCACCACATGCTGAGTAGGAAAAGACACAACAAAGAGACCGAAATCTGAAGCTGAAGGAAGAGTTTATTACTGGTCCCACATAACACGCAGTAGAACATCACCGGTACAGTTCAAAAATGTCACAGATCACAGAAACACTGGGACAATCCCACCTACAGCACACACTGCAGATGAAAATCAATTGAAACCTTCACAATTGTAAAGACGTGAACCACTTGCTATCTAAGAATAGAACTCAGAGGCTTACAAACATCACTCAGTCCACTCCATCAGCGGGTGTTTTGGACTTGCACTGTCACACTGTTGCACAAAAAAGCAGTGACTGATTTGGCTGGCAACCCTGCCTGTGGCAGGGGAGTTAGAACCTGATGATTCTCAAGGTCCCTTCCAATCAAAGCCATTCTATAATTCAAACAGAATCTATTAACAGCAGTTGAAACATAAGGTAGCTAAAGGAAGACACAATAACCTGGAATTCCATTACTTAAATGATTGCACAGCTCCTTTTTTTGAACAAACTGGTACTATGAAAAGTGAGAGCTGGTCTGCCTGTTCAACTGACATACTTTGTTTTATTAGGTACCAGAGATGTATGTGAACAGCCAGACAGTACTCAACATTTCTTCCTTAACTTCTTTTAAAGGCAGAAAGCTGAGAGAATGGTATTAGCATGAGTCCTTCTTCTAAGTCAAACCATCTTGTAAAAGTTTTTGATGGCACTAATCCTGCAAAGAGAACCTACTGGAGTCCAACAAAACCAATTTTATTGCTGAGGAACATGAGCAACTATTCTCCAAGCACTGCTAGGACACACGGGCACATTTCATCAACAACCAAAAAAAAAAAAACCCCCAAAAAAAAACCACCATGAATTCATGTCAGAGAACGTGCATTAATTAAATACAGTTCATGCATTTTTATGTTATTTGGGGATTTATAAGTAGAAATTTCCCAAACAAAAAGCCTAATAAGAGGTAGGAAACCCTATAGACGTGATTTTGAGTATCTTCACTACACTCCTATTACAGCATACTCCAGACTTCATAAACTTTCCCTCCTGTCATGGGAAAGCTGCTGTACAAACAGCACTTTGTGATTCAGATGCTAATTTCAGTGCTTATGTCACACTTAAAAATGTAATTACATTTTTTATTCATGTAAGTGACATTTAGAAGTGGCAGCTGGATCACAAAGTGCTGCTGATAAAAATACACCATGAACAAAATATGAATCAAAGAAGAGAGCAGTTTAAAATAGATCTTTCCTCCCCCTATCTGCCCCCTCCAAAATTCTTCAGAAAACGAACGGCAATTAAATAATAACACACTGGTGGGGGAGAAGTAAAATAATCCCACAGATTTTTCAACTCAATTCATTCCCTAGGATACAGACAATTCTTCATCTTCCCTCCAGAAACAGATACAGAGCTGCTGCCCTGCAATCTGACGTGTCTCTGATCAGTGACTGCCACATCATCAACCTCCTGCTAGTGCCAAACCTTGAGGTTCTACCCTGTCAAAGCCAGCAGGAGGGAGACTCTGAAGAAACAGAATGCCAGAAAAAATAACGAATAACAAACGCCTGCAACATCTGCTTTCACAAATAACTCTCATAGTTCGAGAACAGTCACTAAAAAGACCCCTCTCTAGTTCTTTATTGAAGGCTGCCATCTTCCAAACATGTGACTGATCAAACACAAGGTGCGTGGGATCAGCTTGGGAACCATATGCAGTGCTGGAGCATGTTCCAGTGTGCCTATGTCTGATGGCACCTGTCAGCTTTTTCCTCCTCCTCCTGTAACAAGGCCATCAGAAAGATAATGGAGCATCTCCAAGAATTAAAAGCTGACTGTGACTTCTCTAAAGGATGCTCCTATTCACAGTCTTGCATTAATTTTGATGTTGAAAGGAGGACATAGTTCTTGGTACCAAGCAGCATAACACAACACTCTGTGCCTAGTCCCTGAAAAGCAGGAACACCCTCCTCTGAAGAGGAAAACAGAATTTGGGTTCCCTTCTTCTAGCCCTTCTGCTGCCTACCCATCTACCTAGATAGATCTATCTAGATCTATTTTTACCACATGTAACATTTTTCCAAACGATGCAGAATAAGTTCAGTACCAAATCACAATCTTTTCCTGCAGGGATAATGGTCTGGAAGAACTTGAAGGCCTCATACACAGGTGGTTTCTATGTCCAGATAGAGATCAAGGAGTACTGGGACTGATGCTCTTTCACATCTTCATAATGGGAAATCAAGTGTACCCTCAGCAAGTATCCAGATGACAACAAGCTGTGTGGTGCAGTCAACATCCTGTCAGGATGGGATGCCATTCAGAGAGGCCTAGTAAGACCTGAAAGCAGCCTTCCAGTATCTAAAAGGGGGTTGTAAGAAGGAAGGGGACAGACTCTTTAACAGGGTCTGCTGTAACAGGACTAGGGAAAATAGTTCCATACTAAAAGAGGGGAAAATTAGATTGGATACAAGGAAGAATTTCTTTATGATAAGGGTGGTGAGGCACTGGAACATCGAGAGGTGGTAGAAGTCCCACCCCTGGAGGCATTCAAGGTCAGGCCAGAGGGGGCTTTGAGCAACCTGATCTAGCTGTAGGTGTCCCTGCTCACTGTAGGGGAGTTGGAACAGATGACCTTTAAGGGTATCCTCCAACTCAAATGATTTCTATGACTGCATGAAAAGTGAGCCATTTACAGGCAAGGATGATAACTGCCAGTGTCAATTTACCAAAAGCTCAACCACGTCCACTGATGAGATCTCAACATCTACTTAACAAACAACAAAAAAATCCCAATCCCAAACTGTTACTAGAATCACGGAGTTACCCAGAAAATTGAATTTTTCAAGTAGCACAGAGGTCCATCACTAGCAAGAGAGCCTTTATGTATACATCCAGTCTGTACAGGAGTCTCAAGTGTTACCTCAGTCCCGTCTCTGTTCTGCAAAGAGCTTTCAAGAAAAACCTGGAATTCTGGTCTTCAAACTGCAGCAGTTAATATTTCTATCCAACTCTGACACTCACTACCATTCTAGCAACAAGCACGAGCTCTTACAAGCCACATGATTATATCAAAGATACACCCCAATAGGATTGCCTTTACAAAACCAATTTCATCTATACAGTCAATATATTAATGCACATCTTAGCTTGCATATACCCTTTTCCTTTCTACAAATTCATACAAGAACAAAATGAAATGTCAGTTCCATCCAGGACATTCAGACAAATCAAGCTCAGCTACATTTCCACTCATGTAAGACAGAATATGAGATACTTTGGAGTTTGTGAAAAGGCTTTCACATCCAAAAAAATTACATTTCTTAGAAGCTCTTATTTCTAACAATGATTTTAAAGTAAATAAGGTCAACTTCCTTTCAAAGGCAACTCTGAATTTTCTGCTGTGATGATTTCTCTTGTCCCCCTCCATGCAGAAAAACATCCACAATTGTTCAGAAATGCTACTTAACACCTGTACACTTAAAAGACATCTTACACAAATGCACTAAGTCTATTACTTGCAGGAAGCCCACTTTAACTGTTCTTTTTTTGCCTTCTGCCATGTTGCATGTGAGTCATTCCTAAAGCCATTCGGGTTTGTTTCTTTTATTTGCAGACACAACTCCTCAAAATGCCTCTCTTAATTTTTTTTTGGTGCTCAATCCAAACTGACATAGTAAATACTTTCCTCCTGAACAACTTTTTTTGCTTATGTTTCGCTAAGAGGCCAGAGTGATATTAATACCTTGGGTTTTTCTCTTGGCTTGTTTAGATAACTGAAGCTTTGGGCAAGGAAATACGTTCAAGTTTCTTGTTAGCAGTTAGGTCTTTTGTTCTTTTCCTTGTTAAAATCCTGTTCGCAAGGTAGAACATAGAATCACAGAATGGCCTACCCAGCTCCAAATCCCTGCCATGGGAAGGGCTGCCACTCACAGGGTCAGGCTGCCCAGGACCTCATCCAGCCTGGCCTTGAGTGCCCCCAGGGATGGGGCACACACAGCTTCTCTGGGCAGCCTTGTGCCAGGGCCTCACCACCCTCTTGGGTAAACATCTAAAAATCTAACCTGTATCTCTTCAAGTTTAAAGCCATTCCTCCTTGTCCTATGAAGTCAGTCCCTTTCTTGCTTGTAAGCTCCCTTCGAGTAATGGAAGGCCACACTAAGGTCTTCCCTCAGAGCCTCCTATTTTCCAAGTTGAACAAGCTTAAATCCCTCAGCCTTTCTTCACAGAAAAGGTGCTCCAGGGAGCAGAACCTAAAGCCCATCCCTCCTTACATTCACCAGGGCCCAGCCAGGCCAGCCATCTGCACTTCCCTACAGACTGCTGCCATCTCTCCCAGTGTCTCCAGACAGGGGTATAGCAGGCTGTAGAGGTGGCTGTGAACAGTGCTTGGATGTCTCCAGTGGCCTTCTGTAGCTCATTCCGGGACAGCAATGGAAGGCCCTGTGGGGTCCTTTGCTGATGGGCTGCAACTCAGGGGAGAAGGCAGACAAATGTTTGTCCACCTGGCAGGCACTCACTGCAGAACAGCATTTAAACTTCCACTTGCCAATAAGCAACTATCCCAGTGATAGCCAGAGAAAACAGTAGCATCAAGTAACTCATGACAGACAAACAAAAAAATCAGTCAGAGCACACCTACTGTCTGAGCATTATCAGTGACAGCTGTTCAGTCTTACAGGCACTGCATACATCTTGCATCAGGGTCTCACTAAGCTCCTGCTCCCAAAGCCTGCCCATTCAATCAGGTTGCATCCACACAGCTCATCATTCCCACCTCCATTTGCCAGCATGCAGCAGATCTTGCTGCTGTGCCCCCATGACTCCAATTTTACATCTGCCTGCACATCACAGCCCTCTGAAAGTTTACCAGAGTCTGCGCATCATGAAGCACCATGCAGAACTGTGTATTTTTTTTATAAAAGCAGCATCTCCTGGCAGTGTGTCAGATCACAGCATCTGTGCTTTCCCCCTAGGAATGCACGGAGGTTATTCCCGCTGCGTATCTTGTCTGCTTGGGAGTCCTTCTTGTTTCCTTTCCTGTTTCTAATCTTTGGAAAGAGAGGGCAAAATATCAGTTGTCACTTTTAATACAAATGACAGGAATTGGTCTTTCCCCCCTCCTCTCCATGACAAACTTGATGGAAGTCACACCTCCAGCTTCATTCTGCACAGCTAATGCCACTAGCATGGAGACAGACAACGTTTTAAACTTTGCTCCCTCCATCTTTTAATTGCACCAGTTTCAAGCTGACATATTTGAATTAGCTCACATGTGCAGGCATCCTCTGCCAGCATTCTGGAGTGTATTAACATGCACTTCTATTCTAAAACCCTAAGCAAGATTTCAAGGTAAAACTATCAGCATCAAGATCACTTACATGTTAGTTACCTGAGAGAGGTTTGGGCATTCAGTAACCTTGGATCCTGGCAGCACTGTTTTTAAAAGATCCATGATGGCATGAAATTTGCTATTTTTAAAATCCCCTGCCTGTGGCAAGCGTGGCACAGCTAAAATTCATGCACAGGAAGTGACACAAAGCGAAACCAGAACTGAAGAGCACACAGGAGCACAACAGGCGCACACATTGCTCAGTGCTATGCTCAGAACAAAGCTGGGAGAAACAGGCAGGACAGCTGTGTCACACAGACCTGAAGCAGGTACCAAAGTAATTGAGGTGACAGATAGTGACAGACTGTGCTGAGGCTGCATAGTCTCACATCAGTGATGAAAGCCACGCTGCTATCTCCCCTGCAACAGGTAACACAGCACCTTGCCCCAGTACTATGGTACTGAGTGATGGTCAAAGCCCTACATACATGGCAATAGCCAGACAATACTTGGGTGATAAGATAAACATTTCCTGCTTTCTCAGAACCAGTATGATCCCCCTGCCCTGGAAACACAAGCACTGAACACTTAAACTCTGGGCAGCCTTGGCAACATGCTACAGACAAGGGATCTGAGACAGGGTCTCATCCAAGATCACACAGAGCTAGTGAAAGAAGCAGAGACTGAGCATACATAGGCACATCATCCTGGATTTTTAGTCCTCCACATTAATGCAGCACAGTTGAAATGAAGACAACACAACTGTCCTGTTCAGCCCATAGCCTTCTCTCCTGACAAACACCCACTCAGAGCAATCTTTGGGCATCACAAGTTGCCTTGTCAATCACATCCATTTGCATGGACACATGGTGCAAGCAGCACCTGTCCTTGTTGGTGACACAGACAGGAGCTAGGGATGCACCACCTGTCTTTGTCAGGAGCTTCCAGCACATGCAATAGAGAAATACCAAGTGCTGTGTTTCGGTTCCTGAGGCTGCCAAAAGTGGATGGTATTAATCCTCGGCAATTAAAATGGGGAAGAAACTACGAAGTCTGAATAAGGCTACAAAGAATCTAGAATTTGCCTACAAAAATTTTTCAGGAAATTCATTAAGTGAACTGCTGCATTTCTGAGTATCTGACAGCATGTCTGCCTTCAATGAAGCCTTCTCAAGAAGCAGACAGGAACACCTCCATCTTCCACTTCTTGGCACTCTGAAGTAAAACTTCGACTTCATGTAGGTTCAGATGACAGATAACCCAATCACATGTTACATTGTTCATTGGAAAAGAAAAGAACAAACACCAAACAACCTCTCCATCGTATCAAATCTTGTAATAACTAACTAAACTGCCTTGCACCTTGGTACTGGTGCTACACCCAGGAGCTGAACGCGCACTGAGAAATGCCTTCAAACCAGAAAACAGATCCATAAGCAACTCAGGATAAGATTTTGGACAGCAACTCAGGAGAGAAATATGACTCGTATATAGTGTTTGAATAAAAACAAGATTATAATAGGACCAGTAGGGTCCAAATGTGTATCTGTCCCAGTAGCAAAAAGAAACTCGTAACTACAAAAATTTAACATCTTTTTCAGCAGCTCAAATCTGAAATCACCAGCATTTTACTGCTGCTTTTGCCCTTGAAAATCAAATCTACCGTTAACCTTTTACATGATCCTTAAAAAATACTGTATAAATAGGCACAACTGCAGCTTTTCCTTACTGTGTCTCTTTCAATTCCTAATTAATTTGTTTGCCCAGCAGTAACAACATACAGTTTTCCAAGGATCAGGCTTCAGTGATTATAAAACAGTTTTCTGAGATTAAAAACCCAAATGGAACATTTATTCTTTCCCCATGTCCTCCACATTTCGACGGAGGAAACAAGTGGGAGCAACTGTAATTTCACACAGAAGCAACAGAGCACCACATAAGCTTAAAATACACTTCCTAAATAGCACAGAAATCAGATTCTTTCTCCACTTCAGCCAAGGGCAGCATAAGCAGAATCAGTGCAGCGCCTCCAAAGAGCACACAAAGTGGGTCCAGTGCAAATGCGGTCATTTCAAAACAAGAGAGCAGCACCCAGTAAGCCCCAAAGCAGAAACGGAGCCTAAAACGCTCGGCCGGAAGGCAAACTGGCAGGGCACGGCACGGCATCCTCACACAACAAGAACCACCTGGTGGTGACTTAAGAGATGCCCGGTACTAAGTAAGTACATCAGGCAATTGGGAAGGATGCGTGGTCACCCTCCTGCCTCTTCCCAAACCACACACTCGTTTCTCATCTCCTTTTCCCAAGACCCTCGCCTTTCCGACGGAACACAAGCCAGCCTGCAACATTTAAATTCAGATTCAACATGGTGAAAACCAAGTCAACAGCAAAAGCCCAAGCACACACCTAACATGAAATAGCACATGGTGCTTTAAAACCAAGACAAACCACATACGTTAGGGCAATCACCACACAGCATTCACAATGCACAAGTTCTCAAAGAAACAAAAACAAAAACAAGAATCCGAACTCCAACATACAAAATCCTATCAGGAAGAGCTGTCGCACAGCCTCTCCTCCAACAAAGCCCGACGGCGGTGCGCAGCCCTCCAGCCCAGCCCCAGGCAGGTGCTCTCCGCCTTACACCAAACCAGCGTTAGCGTTCCTCGGTTGACGGGGTCGCTTCCTTGGGGTACCTGCAGAGCAGCTTTTCGTACGCTCCTGGTTTTGAAAAACAGCTTCAGCGAATTCAAGCGAAAAATAAATAAATAAATAAACAAACAAACACAAAAGGAAAAACAACGAATAAAAACTAGACACCCGCCACTTCCCCCCCTTAACTCCCTCCACCCCCGCCTCACCTCGCCCCCTGGAAGTCGGCTGGAAGCGCCCAGGCGCTCCGGCACCGCCCCGTGCGGCCGAGGGGCGGGCAGCAACGCGGGGCCACCTCCGCCGAGAGGCGCGGTGCAGGTGGGCGGCGGCTTTTACCCGGCAGCCCCACCGGCGCTGTGTCGTTTAGTCGCGTCGATGGTGGCGGGCGTCGGCCGTATCTGTGTGAAGCTGAGCCGTGGAACGTAAAGACGGCTTAGTGACTTCATAGTCGCTTTTTGTGCTTCTTTTCTTTTTTCTTTTTTCATTTCATTTCCTCGCTAATTTATTCATTAACAAGATGAAGTGTGTTTGTCCAGAAGGAAATTCTCCCTTGCCAGATACTGTCCCTTATAGCGATCCTTTAGCTGTCATCTGTCCCTTTTTGAATAGAACGATAGAATTTATATTCTGGTTACGCATTAAGAAACAATTTTACTTTGTGTCCCCAGTGACTGTGGGACAAACAGAAGGGAATTGTAATGGCCTCAGCAAGTGACGCAGGCTTAAGTCTTTTGCAGAGTTATAAGCTGTTTGCAGCAGCACAGGGCTAGGACAAACTTGCAGGATTCTTTTTTTTCTAGAAGAGTGGAAGATCTTAAAATGGTTGGAGAGAAACCTGTTGAATAGTGGCGTGCCCAGCACTAACTCGGGAGGCCACAGAAAGCTATGAGCAGATTTACCTAAGAAAGAGGAAGTACAGGTTTAAAAAACAGCTAGGGTCAGCAAGGTTAAAAGCTTGGCTTGATCTAGCTCTGTGCGTCTCTGTTCATTGCAGGGGAGCTGTACTAGATGGCCTTTAAAGGTTCCTTCCAACTCAAGTGATTCTATGATTCTATAAAGGCCTGAAGATGTCACTTGTGCAGCACTCTGTGCTGCTCCTCAGAAAAATTCATCTTGAGAAAACAAAACAAAACAAAACAAAAAAACAGGATGCCACCACTGGGTACCTTTGCACTGAGCTCAATTAGTCCGTGCTTCAGTTTGCCTCCAGGTTGAGGTGTAATGTGCTGCTGGAAGGGGACATGCAGTGGGAAGCAGTGTTGCCTGGGCTGTGCTGGGCTCAGAGCACTGGGGCTCTGCTCCTGCGCCTGTCCCATCTGCAGCAGCCACACGCTTCCCTTCTCTGGCAGCTCCAGACACTTCCTTGTCAGCTCATACAGAGCACTGTCACTGCTGCTTCACGCTCCAGCCAAACCCACATTTGCCTCTTTCTGTGCACTCTAAATTGTGTTAGTATCTTGGGATTTAATAGATGGTTTCCGTGTGCAGCCCAGCGTGAAAGTTAATGTTTATCTGGGTGCTGACTCACTGGGGAAGAGAGGTGAAACACATTGTACAAAAGCTGCAAATCTAGCCCCATGCAATGAGTCCTTCTCAGCTGCTGGCTCCTTGCTCTCCTATCAAGGCATTCACTCACCACATCAGTCCATCCCAGAGAACATGCCCTTCTCTGCTGCTACAAAGGTTCAGAAAGCTTGTCTGGGTGAGAAGTCCCCCAAAATGCCTTGGAAAACTATACTAGGAGCTAAAGAAAGTCCAAGCTTGAGTGGATGCTGAAAGCGTTCCTTGCAGAAGCAATGCCACCCCTCAGAGCCGGCCCAGCTCAGTGGGGACAAGGGAAAGCTCCAGGAGCTTAGGCTCAGAGCAGCCTGATTCTCTTCCTCCAGACTTTCTGCTTGTGGCACTTTTCAGACAAGGCTGCGTGCCAATGGCAAACCTCCACTACCTCAGGATATTTAAGATATTTATGGAGCACTCTGAACTCGCACATAGCATGAACCTCACCTTCCTCTGTTTTCCAGGTGATGGCCTCTCCATGCTGAAGGAATGAAATGGGACAACTTCCCTCTGCTTGTACCCACATGGGACTGCAGAGCAGTCATAGAAGCATAGAATCATAGGGGTTGGCAGGGACCTTAAGAGATCATCGAGTCCAATCCCCCTGCCAAAGCAGTTCCCTACACCAGGTCACACAGGTACGCGTCCAGGCAAGTCTTGAATATCTCCAGAGTATCTTCCACAACCCCCCTGGGCAGCCTGTGCCAGTGCTCCGTCACCCTCACCGTAAAGAAGTTCTTGCTCACATTCGTGCAGAACCTCCTGTGCTGCAGTTTCTGGCCACTTCCCCTTGTTCTGTTTCCACACACTGCTGAAAAGAGTCTGGCCTCGCCACTTTGTCCCCCACACCACAGATATTTATAAACCTGGATCGGGTCCCCTCTCAGTCATCTTTTCTCAAGGCTAAACAGACCCAGTTCACTTAGCCTTTCTTCATAGGGGAGATCCTCCAGGCCCTTCACCATCTTTGTGGCCCTGTGCTGGACTCTTTCCATGAGATCCCTGTCTTTTTTATACTGGGGAGCCCAGAACTGGACACAGTACTCCAGATGAGGCCTCACCAGGGCAGAGCAGAGGGAGAGGATCACCTCCCTTGACCTGCTGGCCACGCTCTTTTTAATGCATCCCAGAATACCATTGGCCGTCTTGGCCGCGAGAGCACATTGCTGGCTCATGGTCAACCTGTCGTCCACCAGGACACCCAGGTCCCTCTCTACAGAGCTCGTCTGCAGCAGCTCATCCCCCAGCCTGTACTGGTGCATGCAATTATTCCTCACAACAAAAGCTTACGCTGATAGCTACACTACGGAAACACGAAGATATTTTGACTGTCCCTGCTTAAAGTAGCAAATATCAGCAGAATGAACTGCACATTCTTTCACTCATCTGCAGGTGAGTGACAGGAGCGGAAAGAACCTAAACAATTCAAAGGAGTGCTAAAAATACTTGCAGAGAAAAAAGGCAACTGTATCCTGCTAAGTAAAAGTGGGAAACTCAAGGAGGGAGCTGATGAGAGTTTCAGCCTTCAGGTTTTCAAATCCATTATTAACAATCAGGACCAATTTACACATTTATTATAACTTAACTTGCTACTGCTGTGCAGATCAGGTATAGTCCGGCACAAAGGTAAAAGCAGTGCCCATGCAGCTGTGATCTCCAGCACAAGAGCGTGGAGGATGCTGTAATTTGGAGCACAGCTCCGGGAACTTACCAGCGCTTCCCTTTGAGTGGTTAATTCTGCTTCTCTTTTCTTGCTCAGTGAACTGGTCTCCACTTTTACTTGAAATCCTGTCATGTCGCCTCTGCATCTCCTCTCCAGTGTCCTCCCAGCTGGATCTCTCTCCCCTGGCTTCTTGTTCTGGGGACAGAAAACAAGTCCTGTCAGACTGAGTTTGTCTTTACAGATCAACAAACTGTGAAAGTATCTGACTTCCCGTTTCATTTCCGTTCAAGTTTTCAAAGTCACACAGGCTGTGTCTGCTTCTCTATATCCAAGCCACAAGAAGAATCATCGTGCATAACTCAGCTATCTATAAATGTCATGTTGTTACCTCCCAGCATGCCTTCCAAGATGTTCCAGTGCTGGAGACAGCAATGTCATTTTCAGGCCGTGATGTACCTGAGCGATCTGTTATCTTAGTAGTCCTCAGAGTCTGCCTCGGATCTGCCTCTTCTTTCCAACTCCTGTATCATGTTTGATTACTAAGGATTTAACATGTAGTCAGTGTACTTCTGTAGAAGCACAGTGGCTGTGAAGGTGTGGTTCACATGAGCCTCCTTTCTCCGTTAAAATACGGGCAATGGATAAAAGAGTAATTTACACAGACACAGTTAATCACTTCATAGATAAAATTGTTTTTTTTATTTATTTTTCTTTTCTTTTCTTTTTTTTTTTTTTACAAGAATCCTTTGAGAGAATCTTTCCTATTCCCTCCGCACTTGCTTGGGGTTAATTGAGGCCAGTGGTTTCTCAACAGTCTGACTACTAATTCCGTCTTAATTACACCACAGGAAGATATATCATGGTGCCACAGCTTACAAGTTCACTAAGTCCAGTCTCCTGCTCTGATAATAGCAACAAGTTCCTATTTCAGAGATGCAGGCAACCATTTGCTCTGCCTGTTGATTGTTTCTCCGTATTACAGATGGATTAAAAATATTCCTGGAACGCGTATGGTTACTGACTCACATTTTCCCTTTCACGGGTATGGTGATTTCCCTGTCTACATTGTTTTGTTACATTACTTTTGTTAAATTAAGTTTTAAAATTATACTTCTCTATAGTCATAATTGGACCTAGGTTGTTTGCTTAAAATATTAGTGGAAATCTGGAACAGTAGGGTAGGAAAATAACCTCTACTTCTACTACATTCATCTGTTTATTGGCAGCTCAGGAGCTGAAGGTGAAAGCTGCTCTTGTCTCCAGCCAAAGGTTGGGCCTCTGGACATTGAGCCTGCAAAGTCTTCTTTTTCACCGTTTGTTGTGGAGGAAGATGAGGAACAACAAAGAATTTCTCTCTTTAGGTGTTGTTCACTTGCTGCCTTTGGATGTCCTTGTGCTACTCATGATCACATGGATGAGGGCATCCAAAGGCAGCAGGGGAACACCTAAAGGCAGAGTATTCATAGATATATGCAGATGTTTGTATGCACATATGCAAGTTTGTTTCTTTGTGGCTGTGTTCAGCTTTCCTTAGCAGGATAAGATAATTCTGAGAAGGGGAACACCGTGGGCTGGCTGCAGGAACAGTGCATCTCTAAGGGGTGGTTTGGAAAGAAAGCTGGTGGGAGAGAAGGAAGAAGCACAGATGCCCTTTTCTTGATTTACTTCATCAGCATTGTTGTGTTCGTTGTTCGTTTGTTGTTTTTGTTGTGTGTGTGTTTTGAGTTTCATAAATAAAGCAAAAAAAAAGAAAAGTTGTTTATTTTAAATGATGTGTCAAAAACATTTGCTTCATTAAATTCACTTTTATCTCCTTAAATTTCTCTGTTGCACCTCCTCATTCTTTTTGCGTGGTTGGCTTGGCCCTGCCAGAAACAAGTGTGGATGGTTACCGTGGCTTACTCATCCTCTTCTCTCTATTTTCCACATTCTTTATTCCGTATACTGTATTTCCCAACCATCTGGATAACTATTTATCAACTCTCTATGCGTTATGCTTTTGTGCTGCGAGATTTATGCAGGGTCATAGGGAGAAGGGAAAGACAAGGCTAAAGTGGAAGGTGGCATCCTCAGCATGCTGGAGGCAGCGAACACCAGAGTGATTCAGGCCACAAACCGAGAGTAGCTGTGCTTTGCTCAGCAGCCAGTGTTTGCATGCCTGCGTGTTTACACTCTTTATCACGCTCACAAGCTGAGAAGGAAATTTCCTTTGTCCACCCCCGCACTTCTGTGGCTGGTGTTATCAGTGTGCCCCTCCTACCCGTGACATTCCCTTGTGGTTCTGTGAGATGCACAAAATGAGGCCTGTGTCTCACTTTGCCACAGCTCAACATGCTCCTTCTCCTGCTTGCAAACGATTGGAGGGCTCTGCATCTCCCCAGGTCAGAGAGGATGGGAGCAGGAGAGGAGCTGTCCTATGTGGATACACAAGAGCTGACTTGGTGGGCAACAGGTTTTCCTTTTCCTTCTGAAGACTGGCAGTGAAACTAGCAGCAACACAACCTGCATTTTGGTCACACAAGGATTCTGTGAGTATCAAGCAGGCTGTTGGAGCAGAGCTGCTACCTGCAGCCTGGGCCTGGGCGCAGGAAATCCATGTCTTTAGGAAAAGGAATCCCCATTTCAAGCTCTCTGACAGGCCTTGCTTTGGGACAGCTATTTGTAAACAAGGTGCTTCCCGCTTGTAATGTGAGCCCATAGGATGGCTTCTTGTTCTTTGGAAGTCAACCCACAAAGGCCCAGAATTCTGTTTCTCTCTTGGGCTGCAACACACACCTACCTGCCAGAAGAAACAAGGCACAGGTATTTTTTTCCTAGAGTCAGTGCCTGCTTTTGCAGCAATGATTAAAGATTTGTGTTTCACTGTGCTAAGTGCCTGATAGCAAATCAAAGTAAGTATTTTGAGGCCTGGTTGCTGTAAGTGATTCACTAGAACAACAGAACCAAAGCTCAGAGCACCTGGATTTCCTCTCTGAATAGAAAGAGTAAGCCACTTTATGTCACCTCTGCTAGAAACTGCCATCAATAATGGTTTGTTTTGTACTGAAGCGCCAAAAATGATCATTAATGGAAAGAAAAGAGTCCATTTTTTTTTTTTTTCGGTGAAAGGAGTCCCTCCAACTGAAAACATAAAATGCCATCAGTGAAAAAGAATAAACTTCTTTCAGAGGGAGAGCTAGCAACCAACAGAAAATGAAACAGTTGTAAAAACCTTGGCCAAAGAGAGAAGGCAGCAGCCTGTACACAAAGGAGCAACAGTGCTGATGGAAAAGTCATGGAGAGAGAAAGGTCTGAGCATGTCCATGCCTCCTTTCAGTAAGGGGCTTCTTGACCCAAGTGACCTCTAGTAGAAACAGAAACTGAAGATGTTCCTTTCTGAAAGGCTCTTTGTGTAGCTGAGATTTTGCTTATTCTGAATGGTAAAGATAAACATCCTGGCTCTATTTGCCATTTTCTTTCCCCCATCTCCTAACAGAGTCACGACCCACACAGTGGGACATGGGGTAGGAGTTCAGTGGATGACGTTCTGTTTTTGCACTTGCCAACATCGTGTGCATCTTCAGCAAATCCTTTTACTACCTGTTAAAAACAGGGGAAAGGAAATAAAAATGGAGCTTTTTCCATCTGTAAAGTGGGGCTTGAAGGTTAACACTGAGAAATACTGAAACTGTCATGGTGACAGAGGCCCTTCGTCTGAGCATACAGCACCTGCTGCAATGACCAAGAGAGCTCTCATCTCCCTTTGCAAATGGGAAATAAAAACAGAATCCTCCTACTTGCAAGGGATGTGCAGCATCTTCCTTACAAACCGCTGAAAGGATTAAATGTTTACTTTTTCCATAATTTTCCATGGATCTCTCCCTTTTCTACCAGTACGTCTGGTATTTGGACTGGAAGCACCAGGATTTCTACTTTTGTGGCAACTAAGCACCATCCATTGTATATAAAAAGATAGCCAACATTGAGAATATGAAATATGAGTTTGTTGTTATTTTATTCGCAATATGAAATTTTCTGGCTATGTCTGTGTGGCTTCTTCTCAATACACATGGACACATTTCCCTGGACCCATTTTCCCCACAGAAATTTTGTCTGCTGTCAATTGTGTATTACAGGTGGAAAAAATAAGTGCAAAGCATTCTTTGCACTCTGCTACATTTTTTTTTTTTCCCAAATGAACATAGCAGAAGTCACTACTCCACTGACTTTCATGTGTTATTCTGACGCAATGTACTGATATGAGTGAAACAGCATAATGGTAAGGTAAATATAATATATTTATACATCCTTTCATTGGGCATATTTCTAGGAGATTGTTTTCAGAAAGAGCTCCACCCAGTAGTAAAATAGATTGTGCTCCACAAGCAAATACAGAGAACACTTACAGAGCCCAGTATGCAGCTCAGTCAGAAATGAGCCACTGCTTCTAAGTGACAGCATGTCAGCTGCAAATGAGAGCTCATCAGAAACTGAAACATCTGTATAGTTGAACTAGAAGGAAGCCTAGAATGCAAGTGTTAAGGCTGCAGGGGGCTGTAGATTAGGCAAAATGAACAGGCTCTACATATAGCTGTAGATTGTGACAGCTTTTTTTTCCTTCCCTACAAATCTATCATCTTGTTCGTCTTCTTTTTGAATGAACTGAAACTTTTCAAGAAGGAAGGGATTGTCCCTCTCTGCTCTGCTCATTTCGGATGACCAGATGAAGCAGAACCTCCCAGAGCAATAAAAAGGGAGCTCTGAGATCATGTCCTCTTGCAGAGAGTCTAGGACAGCAAGACCAAGACAGTGCCTTCCAGTGACACGTTTCTCCACTATAAAATAATACGCTTTTCAATTCCAGTGGCTGGAGAAACACTTAGATCAAGGGTGTCCAACCTTTTGGCTTGCCTGCGTCACACTGAGTGAAGGGGAGTAATCTTGGGCTGAACATAAACAAAACAATGCTAATAAAACACATAACAGAATTTTATACCTATTTATTTATTAAAACAAAGCAAAGAAGAGAGCAAGAACAGAAACAAACAAGTAGTGGAATATTTGTCCCATTGTTGCATGTACAGTCCATACTTGAGTGATGGGCAATCCACTTGTGAAATATGTTGCTAACAATCACACGATAATGTTAGAAGTTTCCCATCTTGTGGGGCCACATTACTGACTGCCCAGAACCACGTGCGGCCCATGGGCCATGGATTGTNCCCATCTGCTTCAAGAAGCGCCGGCACATCGCGACTGTGATCGCATGCGGCCATGAGTTCTGCCTTGGCTGCATGCAGCGGTGGGCAATGTTGAAAGCCACCTGCCCACTCTGCAGAACGGTCATGAGGACCATCAGGGCCTCTGCACGGGGAGACGAGCGTTACGTAGATTGTATCGTCTCCCCGCCCGCGGTGCCGGTACCCGCTGGCTTCCGTCGGCGCTCTGTCACCCGCCCCGAAGGCACCGTGGCACGTGCTCCATCCCCTCTGCCACAGCCACCAGAGCAGCCGGCAGCAGAGCCGGAGATGGGGGTGAGGCTGGGCGGCCTCCTGCTGCTAGAGTGGGCAGCAGCGTTCAGAACACGACGCAGCATCCTCGACCCAGTGCTGCTCTCCCTGCACCAGAAGCTCTCTGCAATCCACGGGATCCGCCGGTGGCAGGTCGTAGCGGCAGAGAGCTTCATTGAGAGCTGCCTGATTTGGCAGGGCCCAAACAGGGATGCCATCCTCATGCACGTGCAGGTGTGCTTGGGACCCATGGCCGCTCCGATCATCGACTGGCTCATCCACACCATCATCAGTACGTGCGGCCGGCAGGCCCGGAGACTGCGCGGCATCGTGGATGAGGAGGACAGGCGTGCGGCCAGCGTCCCACAGGGGACCGTCACCCACAGCACCGCACCATCCGGTGGCTCTGTGGGTCCGGACGTGGCGGAGGAGCTCCCCAGCACATCCAGCGGGCTCCTTCACGAGCGGGCTGGCGAGCTCCCCGCAGCATCCAGCCCTGAGGAGCGCGAGCAGCCCCGTGAGGAGCCGGGGCAGGAGGCAGCAGGGCCCAGTGC
>VXAB01013298.1:0-62409 GCA_013399175.1 Odontophorus gujanensis
AAAAAAAAAGAGGCCTCTGATTTTTGCATTTGAAGCAGAACAGTTTTGCATGTTCCACAATGAAAAATTAAGGAGAGACAAGGGAAGAGAGAAACTCAGAGAGATATAATTAGTAACTGGAAAAAAACCTGTGAATTTCAATGTTTCCCATCTGTAGTTATTGACTATATTCATAAAATGTGAAGCAATTTGAATTTTAATTTGAAAGACGGTTCTTTGGGGTGAAATAACCTGTAGTTCTCAAGTACTGCAAAAATCTGATGTTTGTATCACTGGGGAATTATCAAAAGTGTAATGCAATATTACATGGATTATATCTGTGTTAATGAATAGAGTAATATTACACTGTGTTATGGTTAAGAAGGGTAGTGTAGTAAAAAGGAGAGAAATACTGTCAGCTTTTGATAAAAGACATACTACTCTGGGCAAAATCATGTTTCACTAATTCACTTGCTTTCTAGATTCCTTGAAATAGCTGATTCAATAAATACCTAAGCTGTGTTTGCTTGGAGTAGTATCTCAACACTGTGCTAACCATGACTAGTTATTGATGGGATTTCAACACTTACTTTTCCAGACCTTGTATTGAAAAATTCTCTTCTGTGGTATCATAAGCTTGACTGCAAGAGAAAATGATTTTAGAGCTCTAGGAGAGACATTCAAATTTTGTGTGCATTTTTAAGGCTTTATTTTTTCAACACTTTGAACTTTCATGTCCTTCTGCTCATCTGATTTTCTGTTATTGCTGACCGCTGGGAAGTTTTTGTGTAAACAGAAAACACCTCTTTCATCTTTTGAATTAACATCAGAAACACAGGGGAAACAGCTTACATGTGAATCATCATTGGTCAGAACCAAACATGAAACCTTTTTGAAGCAAACGGTATATTTTGCATTTTCCATTGAATTAGACAGCTTCTGTTTATGACAAAATGTGTTCCTAATTAAAAGTGATATGAAAAGGAATGAAGGGAAAAATGACTATTTAAGGCATTCTTAATCAAATATGACAGTTGGATGTTTTTCTATAACTGTTAAAACCTAAAGGAAATACATGAAAAATGAAATGTCAATTAGTGACGATCATTCAAAGGAAGCCTGGTCTATTTGTGTTCCTGTTGAACCCTGATCTTGGTTCATCTAAAGTTGCTTCAGTTTGGACAGTTTTCTTACTGGCAATACTTTAAATGCTTTTAAAATGAAGACATTAAGAGGGACTATTCTGTGTAAAGAAAGATGTAGAATTCTGTGGAATTTTTTCCTTCCTTGTGCTGATACTCTTTTCCAGTTCCTTTAACAAATGTTCTTGTCTCAAAGTGATGTTGACTGTGGAGATGTCTTTTTTAAAAGGTTGTGCTCTTTTGTCCTGATTTTTATACATTCATCGCAATATGTTTTTACCTTGCATGTGTATATTTCTACAAGGCATGCACTGCACTGCTGCATGTATAATTAGATAGTATCTTTAAGCAGAGTGAGTTATTTCGTGCTTTGCTTCTAGAAACAAGCAGTTGGTGTGTGACAATAAGTAAGTTCTGAGAGAGGGACTGGTGATGAAGGATTTCTGATGAGCCCTTTGTAAGGGATTCTGTTGGGAGGGTAACTAGTAGTGGAAATCAGCAGGAATGTCAGCTTGCTGACTTTTTGCTTGGAGCAGTTCATCTGTGTTCCTGTAGTTAAGTACTCAGTGCCAGAAACATCAGAAGACAGTACCTCACTTCACTGCTTCATACCCTCAGCTTCAGGTTACTCAATTCCCATACTGCTTGTAATGCCTTGCATGTATGGATGGACAGTAAAAAATGTGTTTGTCCATACCAAAACCATCAAGCTCCAGAATAATTTTTTCTCCTCTTTGAAGGGTGCAGAACTGTCTTTAGACTTAAGTTTGAAGTCTCTCATCTTTCTTGTTTGTATAGCATAGTTGAGATGAACTTTCACGGACATTTGGTATTTATTAACACTTTTACTATAGTTTCAGGAGTAGGTCTGGTGTTGAAAACATGAGTCACCCAGGGGTCACTTTGGCAACAGTGGAAATTCAAATGCTTATGATGAGGATGGTGTTAAATTATCCACTACTTGAATGTGTGAGTAAAATGTGATGTGGATGTGCTCAGAAAATTTATTATGTATAGACAGGGTCAGTCTGGACTGATTGCTTTCATTTCCTTAGAGATAATTTGAGTTCACCGTGATCTCTCTCATTGTTGACGTAGAGATATGTGATATGCACTGTTGTGGTTGCTTCTCTGGCTACAGAATATCAGTACCCATTTCTTTTCCTAATAAAATATAATGTGAATGCTCTGTAGGGCCATTTGAAATTTGAAGATTGCGAAGAATGCTTATCATTTTTCCTTAAATTCCTTTTTTTTTTTTCTCAAGAACATCATAAACTGTATCTAAGTCCTATGCTGATTATTAGTTTCTGAGTCTAAATGCTATTGAAGTGGAAGGACTTCTAACTTCTTTAGTTTTGAGCAAGGACTTCAGGTGGTTTCAGTTTTTGAGAAACTTTTATTATTTACTTTTTCTTTAATGTAAAGAAAAGGAAGAAAAATGTTACTAATAAGTTTCAGTTTGGTTTGTTTTCTTGGAGGAAATGAACTGTCTGTGAAGGTTTACTTGTTCATTTTCTTACAAGCCCTTTTTTAAAAATAACAGTCTCCAGTAAAATCCAGTATCCAAAAAGGTCTGGATTAAAATTCCGTGTAAAAAATGATTGTGATGAGACCAAAATGTGTGTGTTAAGCCAGGAGATTTGCTTATTTTAGGCATGTTTTGTAAAGAATGTTATTCCGGACAACCAGAAACACAGATGTTTAAAAAAGTCTTTTTGTTCACATACACCAACATGAATCACCCACCAGTGAGAGAGATAATTTGATAGTCAGTTAAATGAGTCATTTTCATCAGTGCTTTGCATTACTTTTCATGCAATTCTTTGTTGCTTATATTTACATTTCTGTAAAGAATATCACAAACAAAATTAATAATTCATAATTATTGTTACATAGTGGGGGCCTTATTTCGATCGTCCCTTCTGTGCATAAATCTTTTAACAAGACAGGCTTTTCCTGCATTTAAAAAACACCAAATAAGCAATGTACCAAATCAGCACAATTGTCTTGTGGAAGTACAGAAATCATTTTTAGGAAAAGGTGTCTACACAGCAATATGTGTTGTATTGATGATCATAAATTACAGATAAGAGACTCTTCTGCTACGTTTTCAGTGTTCTTTTTCCTTTTTCTGGGACATTCAACCAGACAAATTCAGTGAGAGCTAACATATCATAGAAGGGAGAATCGTGATACATTGATTTCCACACCACAGTGCTCAGCAAAACAGAAAGAAGACATAATCCCTGGACCATGGATAAAGCAGTTTATGCATAAGCATTTCCTTCCAGGCATAGAAAGAGAATACTGAGAAAAGTACGGATCAAAACCACCTTTTGTCACAGATGATGCCCTGCCCAACAACACCTCAAAACTTCCTGCATATGGACAAAAATCTGTGTGGTTTTAAAGGAAAAGTAAGGCCACTGATTGGAAAACTAGCAAAGACGAAGGAGAGAGAGAACTTTCTCCTTCAGCTGGAGTTCAACCAGGGCGGTAAAACAAAGATTTTCATTAGCAGAATACATGCTGGCTTGCAGATGAGGACTGCCTGCCAGTCACTTTTAGTATAAACACGCTAGCCAGGGTGGTAATTCATTTCATCTAGAAATGTGTATGTGTTTTGGGTCTTCTTCAAAGCAGTTCCAAAGCCTGGCATCTGAAAAGAACTTGATATTCAAACCAAAAGCATGTTAGACTGGCTTGTCTTTTCATAGCGCTGGTAATGCTGCTGTAGGCTTAAGAACCATTGTCTGCAGTCACATGGGAGATAGAAGGGTGGAAATGCAGAGGAAATTCTTCTGGGGGAAATTGGACATTTTCCACCCCTGTCCCATTGATGTGTATTTTACAGTTTTTGGTAGAGGATTGGAATTGATATTGATCGTTTAATGTTTATAAGGACCTACACCTCTGGAGTACCCCATTTCACAGTAGCACAGACCCATTTGTGTACTTCCTTATTTTGTCACATTGCCTTTTGCCTCAGCCCTTTATTTTTGACATCTCTTCATCTACTTTCCTTGTCTATGAATCTTGATGTTCCTTCCTTAGAACACCGTAACTGACATTGCCTTTAAAAATATTACTCTGTTCTTCAGATCCCTCTTAAATATGTTTCTACTGTTAACAGAAAATGAGTGCTAGCTAAAAGAACAGGAGCATTTCTTACATTTCCTGATGAGTATTTACCTCCCTCTCCTACCTGCAATTGCTTCAGCTGTTTGTTACAGCCTACCTTGGCTAAAGAGTATGTTTTTGGTGAGAAGGATTGCTTAGCTTGTGTTTTCACTTTTCATAGCACAATTGGGCTTCCAGTTTGATTTAGAGCTTCTGGGTCCTACTATACTACAAGTAGTAGGGAGTGGTAAGGATTTTTGTTTAATTATTGTTGTTTTTGCATTCACTTCTCTAATTTTTGTTGACCATGGGAAGTAAGGGCAGAGTCTTTAAAGCCAAGTTCTCTGATCTTCTCTGTTCCTTTGGTGGCAAGAACCATAGTAATCTTGTGATAGAAGTTTCAAGGAAGCATCACACATCTGTGCTTCCATTTTACCATGGAGCATTTGCATGATCTTGGCCACCTAATCAGAAGTCTGTCTGTCACACAGAGGTATAACACTTCATCTTCCTGACCCACTTTGTGGAATAATGTCAATGTAGGTGCTGAGACAAGAGTTGAATCACACTGTCTGCATAATAATTTGATTGCATGCCTTGAAAGAATCTGAACTTTTTTATATGTGATCATTTTGCTCTAGAGAAGCATTTGGCAGTTCCCAGTTTTTGTGTAGTAGAAATCTAAAGCTACTTGAAAGAATAGGCTACATGCTAACGAAGTAAGTTCGTCTCAAGTTCCAGTGGAGAGTGGACAATCTGGACTAACTGTATCCTTTCTTCAAGTCCTTTTAAAGTTAACCATTATGTCAACCACTGGAAAATCTATAAATGAAATTCAGGTAGAAAGGCTTGCAAGTGACATATCAAGCAAGAGTCTACTGAGGTTCTACCTACTGAGAGCTGCAAGAAGGAAGTAAAAGAGGCAGCCATTGTGGTCAAAATGAAGTGCAAGCTGAATCTAGTTAATTAAAGAAAGGAGTTGTTTGTTACTCGAATAGGAGAAGAATCGTCTGGATTTCTTTTAAGATTGCTTTAGACAAAACAATCTATAGCTTGTTTTGGCAGTGACTGCTTTTATCTTATTCCTTTGTTTGTAAACATAGCTAACCCTGGCTCAGTAGCTTAGGAGGTGCTATTTTAGTGGTTGTTCTTTTCTGTACAGAACTGGGCAAATCAGTCAGTTATTTCAAAGTACAGCTTTTGGAAGGGACTAATAAACATTATAAGATGAGTGTAAATATTTGTTGATATACAAAGAGAGAAAGAGAAGGAGGCTTTGTTTGATTTGATAGGGGTCTGTTTATGCTACGGAAGAAAACTTTCATTTTTGAAAAACAAGAGAAAGCTTACATGTAAGTTAACAGAACTAGCCAGGCAAAATATCATTCTTTTACTGAATGGCCTTAGCTTCCATTTTAATGAGTAGTAGTTCTGCTTAAACTCTTCTATCCATAAGTGACCTGCGGGAGGCTATCGATGGTGAAGTGTTTTGTTAGGCTAGCACCTGTGCTCTCCGAAAAAAGGAAGGGAGGTTTTCCACTCAAGAAAAAGACAGAACTGTTGGCCTGGAAGCAGAATTAATTCATAAAATTCTAATATTAGAGCTATGTATCTTGAGTGAGAATGAGAAATTTTTAAAGATTTTTTTTAACCTAGTCTTGTTACAGAAGTAGAAATTTCACCAAAAGAATTCAAGAATTCACCGTACAGTAGACCTTAGATATTAGTGACTGGAATATAATTCACTTCTCAATCAGAAGAGGAGGTAAGACACCAAAAAGTATTTCAGTAAGCACTAAACTTCAGAAAGGGAGACTCCAGTATAAAAAAAAAAAAAGAAAAAGCTGGTGAGATAGGTCTGGGAGTTAAAAATAAGTAGGTATTGTCTTACTATTGAAAAATGAAATCACTGGGTCTTATAAGGGACTGAACAAAAGGGGCCCCATGAGAGAAAGCCTTAAGTCAGACCAGTTGAAGGGCAATTATTTACAAGTTAAGAAAAAAATGAAAGTTTCACATTTTAAATGCTACTGAAGAGAAGGACACAAAGAATGGGGAAGAAGTGAGGGCGGGAAATAAACAATTGGAAAGTCTTCAGATTAATTAAGGGTAAGTATCTAAGGGTTTAGTAACACGTAATGTTACTATCTTACTGTCTTTCACTTATTCACTGCAGGAAGCCTGTGGAAATACTTCACTAGGTTTTGTGGCATCGTGGGGTTTGTCTATACGTGTATATCAGTTTTTCCTTTCTGGCAGGAAGCACTCTAGTTTGTTCTCATCAAGTAAGGATGTTCTGAAGTCAGCACCTTAATCCTTTTTAAACTGTCAGGAAACATTTCTTTGTCCTTTCATTTCCTAGGAAGTTCCCTTGAGTCGTCCTGCACTTGCTGCTTTTTACTGACCTATCGCCTCTCCAGAGGAAGACCACAGTATATGTGGTCAGGATATAGTTATCCTGATTCTTCTGAGTTGAAGTGAGGTTACTGTGCAAGGTTTAAAGTTGGACTGCTGTGTACAAAGGTAGAATCAGAAACTCAAGTCAAGCAAACAGAAAGCAATTACATCATTTGGTCTAGCGATGTAAGGAAAGAGCACTGGGCTTAGCTCAGCTGTTGGCAACAAGCAAGCCAAAGGGCTGTGGCACCTCTCCTATGAAGAAAGGCTGAGGGAGTTGGGCTTGTTCAGATTAGAGAACAGAAGGCTCCAGGGAGAGCTCACTGCAGCCTTCCAGTACTCGAGGTGAACTTATAAAAGGAGCAGGACTGACTTTATATGGATGGATAGTAACAGGACAACAGGGAAAACGGCTTTAAACTAGAAGAGGAGAGATTTAGATTAGATGTTAGGAAGGAATTGTTTACTCTGAGGGCGGTGAGGTGCTGGCTCAGCTACCCAGAGAAGCTGTGGGTTCCCCATCCTTGGAGGCACTCAAGGCCGGGTTGGATGGGGCCCTGGGCAGCTGAGCTGCTGTGTGGCAGCCCTGCCCATGGCATGGGGTGGGGCTGGGTGGGCTTTGAGGTCCCTTTCAGCACAAGCTGTTTTATGATTAAAGACAGATACTCTTCTGGTGATGTGGGAGTCCATTGGTCTTGTAGATATATATTTTTAAATGCTCTAGCTAAAGTGAAGAGTCTTACAACGGCTGTATAGGACAGTTTTTTTGAAACAGCTATAATATCTTAATACAATATAGTTAACACTATCGCTGTAAAGAAAGATTACATTTCATGAAGCTTTTTAAAATGTTGGTACAGTAAAGAAAAACCATATGACCATTTGTTAAACTTGCAGTAGTGATTTTCCTTGGCACTCTTGGAAACGTAGAAACAGAACTAAAAACATAAATTACCATTACAGTCTTTAAAGTGGCAAGATTAATTTCAGAACTACTGCCTCTAGTGACTTGCATCCCCTTACACATTGTTTGCCTTCTTCTCTATGCTGCCAGCGCAAATCCTGGTGTATCTACAGAATAAAAGTCAGTTAAGCAATTGTAAGATGAGAGAAAAATTACCCCAGACCAAGATCAACCTATTGGACAGGAACCAAAGAAAAGTAAAATGAAGCTTTTATCATAGCTAGTGTACTTACAGATTTAACATAATATGCTGTACAGTATGTCTATTAAATAGCAGGAGTAGTCAGTGTTGAGGCAGCAGCTGTTGAACATGATGCTAGGTGATGTGGGTTAATAGAGTTTCATGGGAACAAAACCAAACTGAATAAAGTGGTAGTACCAGTGTGAACTTCAGTCTTGATAAATGCTCCACAGTGTTCATGGGGGTAAATTTGAAGAGCTCTTAATTTGTAGAGGGTTCAAAATTGGTCTGTACCCTGAAGAAAGGGATGCGGACTTCTCTGTTGCAGATGCAACCTCTGATGTTCACCTGCTGCCAAAATAAAACCGAACTATGTTAAAGGGGCTAAAAACGAGATGGAATGCAACAGAATGTTTTTATTTTTTTTAGATTTTAAGAAAAAATGAGGTACTTAAGAGGTATAAACAGTTTTAAGTAAAAATGAAGAGAATGTTGATAATAATAAAAAAAAAGATGCTCAAGCAAAGAGAAGGGTAGAAGAACCAAATTAGCCACCTAAGTGGATTGTCAAACCAGCTGGCAATAAGAACATTTTCTCATTGAATGAACGAGATGCTGAATGAGACCAAGTAAGAACAGAGGTAATACCTATATATATATATATACGTATGTATATATATAGTCACTGTAGGTGTTTTTAAAAGGAATGTGACACAACGTACTTAAGGTTAAGATAGTCTTTTCTATGAGTCAGGCAGAGGCCATCATGGTGATGAACAATTCTTTTGTTTCCTCAGAGGGGCTTTAGGTGCAATTTTATTAGGAAGTTTCTGGTGGTTACTCAGTTGGGTAATCACTATATGATGCAGTAGGGGAGTTTCAGTGGCCTAACATTTGGCTTTGTATTTCTCCTTCTGTGTAGTTTGATGGTTTGTGTTAGAGGTGAATTCTGCAGCTTGTAACACATTACCTACAGAGTAGTGCTTTATGTCCATGAAAGCATTTTATGAAAACTGTGCTCCAAGATAGAAAGAAAATATCAGAGTGAGACTGATATTATCTCCTCTGCACTGTGCACTCTTGCTAGTTCTGATGAAATGTGGATCCTGTGCTGTCAAAGGGGGACAGGACAGTGAGAAAATGGATAGGATGGTTGAGTTGTATATTAAAATGGTGCAAGGATGCCTTCATTTATTTTAATGTTGAGTATCTTGAATGTCATACTGAAATTCTTAATGGAAAAAAGGAAACAATAAGACAGACTTTTAGAAGGTGTTACTGTAAGTGTTCCAGTAGAGTGAGGTAGCTTGAAGTAGATGATGAAGAGACATTGGAAGAATCCAGCCTTAGGAGTTATGTCTGAAATTGTTGCTCCTTGTCTTTGCATTCTTCTTTGTTTGGGTCTTCAGTTTAAAAGAGCACTGCAAAGTATTTCTCATCTCTTACTGTTTGCGTCATACTGTTTGAATCACTGCTTCCTCTTTGTCAAGTCCAATTCAGCAGCTGCCTTTTGCAAGAAGATATACTGGATGTCTTCTAAATATCTTACATGCTCTTGAGCAATATAGATTTTAGCAAAATCATTTATGTATGACACAAGAAATTAAAAATAGGACTGTTTATAACAGAATTTCATGCATATGCACAGAAGATAATTTAGAGGCAGATTTTGTTATGATTGCTCATATAAAGTAAGAATTATATTAATCCAAAGCTGTAATTCATTGCTATAGAACTAATGCTCTGTCAGGAGTGGGCACTGGTGTGTGGCAGATCACCTTCCCTGACTTAACCATTCACAGAAAGAACCATGACCTGATTATTTCAAAAAACCTGGTACCACAGTTAGCTCTAGATATATTTTGATTATGTGTTAGGACCCATTTTATGGAACTGATATCAATTACCAGGTTTTCCACACTATCCTAGTGGAATTCTGAGGATATAATCCAAACGTGTAACTGCAGGGAATCAGAACAACCATCCTAGAATATCCTGCTTGTGACTGAGAACATTAGAGAGTTTTTCATTGTACTTTTCAGAAGATGTCTGCGTGTAAACTGATTACTGATTTGCCTTCTTTCCAAAACAGGAAATGAAGAATCAAATAAAATACATGTCATGCTTTCCAAACATTTATGGAACCTGACAGGGAGATAAGAATGTGGTCTAAAGATACTATTCTTAAATTAGACTTTGCTCTATCTTTTCCCTTCCCTGGAAAAGCTATAGCAGGAGAGTGATACATAAATCCCCATGTCTGTATTATGGCATGGTGCCTCAAATGATGAATACTGTCATATTCTGATTAAAAAAAAATTGAAGTCCATAAAAAAAATAAATTCAGTTTAGTGAATTGAATGTTGCTTCCCTAACATTTTTTCATCCTGAACTCATTTAGTGGAGGAAATGGATATTTCATCAGACATGGTTTTGACGTTCCATCACATTATACAGTAAACTGTACAAACGATGTTATTTTTTTTTAATGGAGAAGCTGAAAGAGCTAAGACAGTAGATGCTGTAAGGCACTGGTTATCTCATTTAAACAGATATTAAATGTGGGTGCCAGTGGTGTGATCATCAGCTGCTTCCTACTTTGTGAATAAATTGTTTAGGAGTCTTTTGCCTACCAGATGTGACCTAGATTTAGATTTCCAAAGGCAAAAAAAAAAAAAAAATCTATTGTCTAAGAAAACAATTGTGGGTAAAATGCGTGCTAAATGAGCTTATCTCACTTTTCCAGGTGTTTAAGCTAATATATTATGGAATTACAGCTTCATTTATGAAAAATAATTGAGGAAAATGTTCCAACAAATCAAATTTGGATAAAGGCTGAGGATAGTTATTGTGTTGTGAGTAAGTTTATAAATGGCAGAAAGAAAGAGGAGCCAGAAGAGATAGTAAAAATATAGAAATTTGTGAATCTGTAAAAAGGCTCTTACAGAAGGGTCAGGACTGGCTGTGATGTCCCACCTGTGTTGTAGTCTAACAAAATGTCAGGAACCTATATGAAGAATTATATTCCTGTCAATGCATATGAAAGCAGGATTTTTTTTCTAGAAAGATCACACATTGGTATCTATTGGCTCTGGTTAAGATTAACAAGATCAGTAAGTTAAATGTATAAAAATGGAAAGAGTAACATCCTTATTCTTTTTCTCTCTCCTCCTTTTACTGATTCCGTAGGAGCTGCCACTCGAAAACCAGACCCAGAACCTGAGAAGCAGACAGACCATACTGTTAAAATTGCTGGAGTCATTGCAGGCATCTTGCTGTTCGTTATTATATTTCTGGGGGTTGTGCTGGTAATGAAGAAAAGGTGAGTGATTAGTAGATACTTTCTATGTACATGTTCATATCACAGCATCTCCTACAACAGTTCTCAATCTGATATTGGCATAAATATTCAGTCACCTTAGTGCCCTTTATCACAATTTAGGAAATAGTGTTCCCTTGTATCCCTCAAAGCTTTGTTGAGATTTCTGTAAGACCCCAGCATCTGTTTCTTTCCACAGCATTTTGTATGAATTAATATTTGTGGCTTTGTTATAAAAGAAAAACAGCTCAAGGTTAATGATTCTAGCACTTTATGCATTAGTACTGCATGATGGACTCTAATAATAGAACAGCATCTCTAACCTGAATGGGTGAGTTTCCACTCTATCCAGCAGATCAGTTCAAAGTTAGATATAATTTCATTCTTGAACATAAAAGGAAGCCTCAGTCAGGAGCTAGAGCTAGGTAATTTGTGCTAAGAATAGGGTCTGTATTGCTTGGCATAAACTTCATTCCCTGAAAACAAATGAAAATGTGATGGTGCTGAATGTTTCCAAATGTCGGTTCAATGCAAACATACACTGAAATTGTTTTGCTTTGAAAATCATATGAAAACTGCTGTAACATTAGAAATGTAAGGCTTTTAAGTCTGCTTGATTTTTTTCTTTTTTTTTTTTTCTTTTTCCCATTGTACAAGGGAAAAAGAAGGGATAAAATATCTTGCAGCAAGGGAGATGGCACATAAGGAAAAAATCCTTGTGATGATAAAAGTCAAGATTGGGTGAAATTCATTAGCAGACGAGGTCAAGGCTTTTGGTTATATCTTGAGGGACATTAAATTTGCAGCCGTAGAGGTGGAGTTGAGGATGAGTGTGAGCCGTGCAGAGGGCCTGTATCACTACTTCTCCATCCATATTTATCATAGGCATCCTACTGTTTCATAACCCCTCTCCTCTTTGCCATTCACCTGGTATTATCTCCTTTTCTTCCTTTGCAAGCAGTCTTGGCCTGATTCTGCTCACTCAAAACTGTGATTTATTTGTGTGATAACTAGTTTGGCAGGTCTGAGGTAGTCCAGACCCCTGAGCTGCCTGAAATTCTTCATGAATCTGAACAGAGAAGGTGTGCAGGGAGGGAGGCAGCTGCTTGGCAGTGCCTCAGGGCAGGCAACACAAGTGGCTGCTTTTCACTTCCCTTGAAGACAGAAGTGGGTCCATGAAGTAGGAGAGAAAAGTGAGCTGTGGCTAGGGCATAGGGCTGTGTCATGACAAGGAGTGGGGAAAGCTGTCAAAAGTTGCTATGCATAAGAGACAAAGGCTTAAGCCCTAGAATAAGTCTGTCTGGGGCAAAAAGGACCCCATAACCAAATCTCAACAAAATACAGTGCAGCAGAGTTAAAATCTGTTCTGATTTTTTCAGTATTTTTTCTTCCCAATTCTGATTCCTTGAATCATTCATACCTTCCATTTTAACAGTTGAACTCCCAAAGTCCTCTCTAGGGCTAGAGGCAGCAGTTGGCACGCGGTGAGAAAGCCTTCTTGCATTGTCTGACCAGTCCTTCATGTAATTCCTGACCAGCATTCATCATTCTCTCTCTTCCCTTTCTAAGCCTCCTTAAGTATCTGTATCAAAGTTAGGATATATTCTAACACAAGGCACAAGTTCTTTGTCTCGAAGGGCGAGAATTGCAGAATGATCCAAATGGGTTGTCAGGTTCTGTGGCTGAATGAATACTATACTGGCTCTTGCTTTACTCTCTAGGGAAGAGCTCTTTGGTAATCTAATTGTTAGAGGCAGGAAGGTTTGAATCCTTAAGTGTTTGGATGTTAATGCAGAAGGGTGCTTGATTCCTTCTGTCTACCACAGTGCAGTAATTACAACTCATCCTAATTCTGTTGTTAGGAAGAAAGTGCATTATGTGAGCTTCTTCAGGGTTTGAAATAAATCTGCTTGTGAAGAGATTAAACTATTGAATATACAAGTCCGGGAACTCTTGTTACCAAATATGCACAATTCCATTGCATATGATACTAATAAATTTAACATGTCCCAGAATCATGCTGCAGCCTTGAATGAAACAAACTGTAAAATGAGTTGAGGTGAATATTAACAAGTAAGAATGGTTCATCTGTGTAACAGGATGTGACTAGGCTTTAATGAGAGTATCAGGAGATAGGAATATTGTGTCCCAGACCTCTAAAGCAGATGCTGTAGTATAGAAGGTCTTGAATACATTTATGCTCACAATTTAAACAAAAAATGAACCAATTATTCAATAGATTGTTATTGATGCATTAATTCACCCTGCTGCTGAGAGCCCCCATTGTTTCACCTTGGTTCAGTTACTGTGTATACATTATGCATTTGAAGAAAATGTGTAAATCATCCCCAAGGCTTATTGTAACTGCATTGTTTTTGCAGTTTTACGATACTTTAGGTGCTACTTTATGAAACAATCTTTTCAATGTAGCATATCATTTGACTACTGTAGTTTGTCATTTTATTTCATATACTTTATCAGGAACTTTACCGGAGTGAGGAACTGATCAGAAAGTAAAATAGAAACTGGGACCTCAATGGCATCTTTGCTCTGAGAATTACTTTCCTTTCTGTATTTTTATGATCAGTTTCTTAGGGCTACAGTGCTAGGATTTACCATGCCAAACCTACATGCTTAGAAACTTGCTGTGGTTACAATTGGCTGCAGCAGTATGACATTCATGTTCCATTATCCTAAGTCATGTACTGTCTGTAATTCATCCTTTCATTGAAATGAGTCCTTGTAGACACTCCTCAGGGATTGAATGCCATATGGAGACCTACACAGGCTCAAGCAGTGCATCCAGGAGAACCTCATGGAGTTCAGCAAAGCCAAGTGCAACATCTTGCACTTGGGTAATAGCAATCTCCACTATCACTACAGACTGGGGGACAAAAGGATAGGGCACAACCCTGTTGAAAAGTATATGGGAGATGGCAAGCTGCACATGAGCCAACAACGAACCCTCACAGCCCAGAATGCCAACTATATCCTGGGCTGTATCAAATGAAGTGTGGGGAGCCCCTCCACTCTGCACTCGTGAGACCCCACCTGGAGTACTGCATCCAGATTTGGAGTCCTCATTACAGGAGGGACATTGGCCTGTTGGAGCGCATCCAGAGGAAGGCCGCAGAAATGATCCAATGGGTGGAATGCCTCCCTATGAAGATGGACTGAGAGAGCTGGGGCTTCTCAGCCTGGAGAAGGATCTGGGAAGACCTGATAGTGGCCTTTCTTATAATCCCCCTTCAGATACTGAAAGAAGGGAACAGAGTCTTTAGCAGGGTCTGTCATGATAGGGCCATGGGAAATGGAATCAAACCTATAAAAAAGGGGAGATCTAGGCTTAATGTAAGATAAGGGGTTTTGTGTTGTTGTTGTTATTGTTTTACAGTAAAGGTAGTGAGGCATGGTAACAGGTTGCCTTGAGATGTTGTGTAAACCCCAACCCAGGAGAAATTCAAGGTCAGGGTGGACAGGGATCTGAGCAACCTGATGTATCTGTAGGTGTCCTGGTTAATTGCAGGGGAGTTGGACTAGATGTCCTTTAAACATCCTTTCCAACTGAGATGATTCTGTGGTTCTAGATGTGGTCTCCAGATCTCAACAGTAGATTAAATTTACTGTCTCTGAGGCTTCAAGTGGTAAACTGACTTCATTTCAAACCATTTTTTCAGTTGTCAAGAGACTGGGAAAGCATTGCATTGTACGTTGCAACCATGTCTTTGCCCAACACAGGCCTTTACTAATAACCTAAGTTAAACCAGCAAACAGTCTTTTATATGTTTGGTGTCAAGCTTTCAACAAGTCAACTTCTTTGGCATTAACTCAGTAGTTAATAGACCAATTGTCAAAGCAAAATCTTCAGTGCAACACAGATGTTTTGCATGTGGTTCCTGTCATATAGCTCGATGTAGAAAGTACAAGTACCACTAGTCATTAGTCATTGTTGTTCACTGCATTGTATAATGGTCTTCTGAAGTAGTTACACTGTAAACTTGGTCACAGGGAGATTAGGCAACCTAACTATTCAGTGCATGATGTGAACTCACTGTTGAGGGTAGAAACAGCAAGGGCACTAATACATTTGACATAAAGACACTCGCTCTTTGACTAAACTGAATTTGTGTGCCTGCCACCTGGATTGGGATAAGACTGTTAGGGTTTTATTGGTTTTCCCTCTACTTGATTGTTTGGAGCTCTTTATCTGTTCTGTTCTATCTTTATTCATTCAACCACTTTCCTGCATAAAGCTGTCATGTAAAGTAAACGAGCAGTCTACAAGCTATTCGTGATACTAGTATGGTCATATCAATACGATTATTCTTCCCTGTGAAAGGAAGCTGGTAGGCTTTCCTCCTCCCATGGTTTTGCTCTAAATCTCTCATGTAGGAATTAACACAAAGTCAATGGAAACCAATACGTATGTTACCAGAATGTTACTTTGCGGTAAAAGGGATTTTATATCTGATCCTCAATGTAAAATTTCAGGCAGGGCCATTGATCTCTACCAGTCTTTGATATACCTTCATGACTATTTATAAAAAATAAACAAAAATGCAGCAGGTTCACTTTTTGGTCAACTTAAAGTAGAGCAGTGAAAATTAGAAAACTGTTCCTAAGGTCTTTGTAAAAGCAATGGCAATTAAATCAAGACTTAGAGGAATCAGAAAATTTTTTTTTTTTTGAGTGTGTGTAGATTTTCTTTTATATTCTATTACAGCTAAGTTTGAAAAATATAGAAGTTGAAAAATCAGATCTATTAGTCTAAGGTTTACTTTGAAATATATAGTCTTTGGGGTGGCAGTTTCTTTCAGGGCTCCTTCCTGTTCCTGCAGTGGCAGTGCAATAAGCACTGTTATTAAAATTCTATGTTGGCTTCTGCTTCAGCTGTAGAATGGAATGTGTCTGATCATTGTTTTTCTCCATAAAGCAGTTATTTTCTTGTGCTTGTCTTTACTTTCCAAGTGTCTCTATGTCTGAGCCTTCCAGTAGCTTCCAATATGTGCAATTGTGGCATCTGTTTAACACAGAGTCCCTGGTTCTTGGCAGACGGTAAAGAATGCTTTTGTATGCCATGGAGGTGGGTAGGCAATGCACTGGTTTAATTCCCTGGTGGTAAATCAGGCTGTTCAGCTGTACACCTTTGCCAACAATTTCAAGCAGTTAAGATGGAAATTGGAGATAATAGAACTGAAGGGAAACTCCAGTTTTCTCCAAGTGTCCTCCTTTCTCTTGAGGCCAGCTACAAAAGAGAGAATGAAAGAAATCAGTGCAGAAATTACACAGTTCCAGAACTTTCTTCATGTAGTAGGACAATCCTCCTCCAACCAGCTGCATTATTTTCATAACATTTTGTAGTGAGGCCTTATTCTACAAGTAATATCTATGAAATGCAGGTGTGTTGTCAGTTCCAAAGGATGTAGATGAGCTTTACCTTTTCACTGTACATAGGGACAGTTTATTGACGTAAAATAACCATTTCATTGGAAAGAGACTTAAAAACTATTGGTTCCTTGGGGAGAAAAGCATTTGGCCAACATTGGCCAGATTATTTGGGTTGCATTCTTCTACAGAGACTTTTCTGCACTTTTTATACATATGTATACAAAGGTGTCCCCTATATTATGTAGGAAGTAAAATGGAACTTTTCCACATTTCATTAAAATGCGAAATCTGTTCAGTTAGGAATGGTGCTTTTACATGTGACCTGAGAATTTGAGAATCCAAAACTTTGTAAAACTAACTTTTTTTTTTTCCTGCAGGTTTCATAGATAGTTCCTTGTTGATTTGTTTGTTTGCTTTCCTGTCATTCTTGATAATTAAAAATGACAGTGTTGTTTGTCCAGGACTTTCATATGAAAAATCTCACAATTGTAGCAATCTAAAAACAACTGGAGCTTGAAACTTTTATTTTTTTCTCATCTAATACAAATTTTTAATGGGATATTTTCATACAAATTTAAGCTCCTGGATTTTCAATTTTTTTTCATACTGCATAATTCATCTCTATAACTTATTTGGCAGAATTCTGCCTGTAAGTACCAGCAGTGCTTCTCTGATTAATTGTATTTATTGTTGTTTTTCAAATTATTATACATCTTCTAGAAGTATGAGAACATTTGTACTAATTACACTAAATCTCTGCAGTTGCAACATATGGCAAGAAATAGTGTTGGCAATGCCATGAGATTCTAAATGATAGCAAGAATGAGTAATTCTAAAAAGAAGGGCAGGGAGATATAATTACAAGTGATCAAGGTATGAAAGTAACACCTTACTACAGAACAGGTAACTTGAACTGCTTGGGTAGGACCTGATTCTGTGTTCCTTACTGAAAACAATGGAATATGTGCTGGTGGAAGAAGTATACAGATGTTTCTGCAGCTTTTCCTCTACTTTGTTCTTAGACATCTTTTAAAAACTCATTTTTAACAGGTGTACATCTTTGCAGGTTGCCACGTGATTAAATATTCACTGTCTAGCCTCTTGTGTTTGAACAATACTGTTTCATCAGAAAAATGGGAATAAAAACTGGGAAACATTTCTAACGGCATCTTCACACAAAGAAGATGAGAGAGAAAATTTGATGAAAGCCTAGTTTTCAAAGGGATGCCTGAAGCATGTAGCTAGAGGCAAGTTAACATTAGTTATAGGCCTTTGCGAGGCCTGTTTACATGTTTCCCTCTGTAGTCAAAGGCTGTACATATGTGCTTAAAAATTACAAATGCCTACATGGTTCATTTCAGTCTTTTATCTTACCAACATGTGAATGCTACTTGACGTTAAGCTCTGATATGTAAGATCTCGAGCTTCTTTTTAATTACAGTCAATATATGGAATTCATTTGGGTTGAATCTTAGCCTTTTTGGAGACTTGCAGTTCTACTACTTGCAACAGACTGAAAGCTGAGGGAGGGAGAGATGTAAAGCAGAAAAGCATAGCTGGAGGGCAGATATACTTTGTGCTTAGGCAGTGCATGTCCGGGTGGAGGATCTGGCTATGTAAGAGGTAACACAGAAGGGACTGCAGGGGTGCCTGTTTCTCAGGATGGTGGTGCTTGGTCTCCAACTCTTGGTGATGTCCACATAGGCAGAAGTGACAGGGATACAGGGTCATTTCTTGTTGTTTCCTTTACTGATATTTCCCGATGTAGCAAAATAATTTTAGCAAGTAAGGATATAATCTTTCTGCTTGTGTGATAACAAGGGAAATTTTCACTCAATTTGAAGTAACTTAAAGGCAGTTGGAGAAACAATTATGGATATAGCTGTAGACAGAAAACACCTCGAAGTAAGTTTTTCTTCAGAATTTAATTAGTTATTAAGAGCTGAAAATTATTTCACTGTTGCTATTGATTTTTCCTCTGTGGAACCAAGTCCGAAGCCTGTCAATGACAGAAGTGATTTCTTTAAGTAAACAACAGGGTATCCAGAAATTCTATTGTATTATGACAGAAAGAGAATCTGTATAATACGTACTCTGGAATTTTTTGTGGATAAAATTCTAACATACTGAGGTTGTTTATCCCTATTCATAATCCAGTTGAATTCTAAATTGAAGGCATTTTATCACTTCATTTGGAAGAGTTTGTATTATATGCAGAGATAAGTATACGTTAAATGTCTAACATTACTTAGTGGATGTGTGTTGAAGTGGTTTGATTTAACAGTTGGAGATGTGTTACGTATTGTATTGCTTAAAGTTTTATGGAGATGGATGTCATCTATCTGTTCCAGACATGTTGCATGATATGCCCAGATAAGCTTTCTCGCTACCTTCCATTTGTGTCACCAGTTCTGGTCTCAGTTTCATCTTGATTTTTCATACATTAATATTTGGCTTTTCTTTCCTTCCATTTCATCTTTTCCACCACTGCCTAATCCTTCCACCATCATGGCAGAAGAAGCTATCACTCCTACACTTACTACCTGTAAGTAACTTCTTTGACACCAGTGACACACTTTCTGCCATGTTGTTCCATGCGTAAGCAGTGAATGCTAATATTGAAAGTTCCTTTATGAAAGCTTTTTAAAAGTTTTACCTAGATAAAAAGATGAAAACAACATGGTCAGTAATGTAATGAAATATTTAGTTTTACCGAAGTTTCTGTGCCTAATACTGTGCATTGGAGTTGTTTGAATACCTATGTAATGGATCTTCTCAGTTAAAAGCAGTAGCTATCAATATCACTGCTATGCCTATGAGATATTTTAATGCCTAAATAACAGTTTTTAGAATTTGTTAAGCAGTTTCTTTCTTATTTGTTCTGATGAAATTATAACATTGGTTACATATGTACATGCTGTGTACATATTACTTTTTCATGAATAATGATCATGCATAGATGTCATGAGTTATCATTACTGGGGTGGATTTACAAGGAGTGAGCACTTAAAATGAGGGCAAGATGAGGCATAACTTTCAGTAAGTAAAGTATGAGTTTGATGCAGTCCTGTGTAATACCATCATATGGTTCATTATTTACCCAAAGCCTTTGCTTCATTCCCCCTGAAGGACAACAGTTCTTTTGTGAAGTTAGCAAATCTCATAAGCTGTTCACCTTTTCTCACTTTCCAGGTACAAGGAACACACAATAGTTTTTGGTTTAGCAGAACAGTTAGGGGTCTTGCTTAATTGCAAAGTGAGATGTTTGTTCAATCTTGTTGACCAGCAGCAGAAACCAGCTGTCTAATAGATGTCTGTCTTCTTGAAAGTTCAGTTTTAAAAGTCAGAGGAAAGTAGAAGATCATTTCATATAGATACTGAAGGTGTGATGTTACTTGCCTAAGACTGTTTGTTGATCTATTGTTCAGGTACATATGCTAGTCAAATATTTTTGAACGAATCATTATGTTATGTTTTTATTAAAAGGTAATGTGAAATTTTTTTGTTCCTTCATTTAGATACTCTCCAAACTTTTTAAATGAACATTTTTCAATTTGTTGAAAATCCTTCTAACATTCATTTATGGAGCATATGGGAAAATTAATAAACGATTTCTAAGTTGAAAACTTAGTAAGCAGAACCATACTTCAAATGAATTAAAGCAACTAAAATTTAAACCTCTTTGTTGAAATTCTCTGAGACTTCGGGGTATATTGAAGCTGCTCCTTTTCTTTGTAATTCAGATTTCATATTACATTATTTGACACTATACAGATGGTGCATTTTTTTAAAAACTGTTCTTTAAAGCGCTGTATTAATGTGAAGGTCAGAAAAAATTCTCTTTTCCACAGATAAAGTTTTTCAAAATTTGTTTCTGTTACTGGGATGAAAAAAGTATATTTCTCATGAAATAGGCCTTCAGAAAAACATTCATTTGGGACCATTTAACTGTTGTTTTTAAAATGTCTAGAATATTCTAATATTATAAGTAATACAGTATGTTGTTATCAAAGCAAATAAATGTGTCTAAGTTAATATTTTAATGTGATTCATGTCTCAAAGCTATGTCAAAAAAAATTGAAACAAATTAAACATTCAATGAAGCACTGTTCCGTTATTCAAAGAAATTGGAGTATACCTTTTTCTTCTCTTTCTCCACCGATAGTGGAAAATGCATGAGTTGAGATGTTTCCATAAGTTATACAAACAGGTTTTTTTCCCTAGTTTTGCATTCACAGAGACTGTTAATAGTGGATGGAATAAGGTTTGTTTTTATTTGGGTTAGTCTCACAGTGGCTTCAAGAAAACACCTGTCTCTTTGTTAGTGTGATACAGATTTAGTGACTTTGTCGTCAGGTTACATGAACTCTTCCAAAAGAAACTGTGGTCTTTACTGTGTGTTGTTTTGCTCCCCATCTGGAGAAAGAAGGGGAGTAAAAGCTGTGAAGGAACAAATGAGATCAGGCCACAGTATGAGGAAATATTTTGGACCAAATTCTACACCTGTTTACTCAGCATGCAATTTCACTGAAATTGTTGGAGATCTTAAATGAATGCAGAATTCATTCCAATTTTATTATTAGCTGAGGAAGTTGCTAGGGATTTTAAAATGTTCTATATTTTGAGAAACATAATTTGAAGTACTCTGCTAATGCTAATTTACCACTTCTGTACTGAGTATCATATTCAAATTTACTGATTAGTCATTGTAAATGCAAGCTGTGACATCCAACTGAGCATCTATGCACTGAAATAGTTACCATTGTCTTGTGTGCTGCTTTCCTTATGTTCTGTGGGCTCCTTTCCCCTCATAGACTGCAATCGCTGCCACTTCTGGATCCATCCTAAATTAAAATTAAAAAAGACAAAATTGGCAGATGCCTGGTGCTGCTGGTGAATCATCAGAGGTGGACCTACAGCTGTGCATGTTTGGCAAAGAATTATTTCCATTTTCTCTTGTGTTTACTGGTTAGCCAGTCAGGAGATCTTACAGAAAAAAAAGCCAAGTACTGCTATTAAGAATATACTGCTTGTTAATGGGTTTAAGTGCCTCTGCCTTTCCTCCCACTCCTGCTTTCTGGAGGACTGGTGTCTTTTTGTGTTTTACCTTTCACCTCAGCCAGGTTTCTGTTGTCTGGCTGTGGTTAGTTGTGTATGAGTTCTTTTGTTCTTAATCTTAGAGCAAATTTCACAGTGCTCATTAACTCTGCAGCATGTCTTCTGACTTTGTTGTAGATTCCAGGTGGAGAGACAGAATAAGAATGATGTCAGTAGTGACACTTGTAATGACTGGTGTTTGCTGCATAGCAGCAAGCAGTGACATGGCTTTACTTTCTCTTGACACCTTTTTTGATGGACATAACCTCAGAGACATTGGCCAGAGAAAAAAAAAATGCATCAGTAATTTGTTGTGTAAGTGTAAATGGGAAAAGCTTGTTGTTGAGGTGACGATAAGCATCACTGTGCTGACCAGTGACCATAGTCTTTTATATTTGAGATTTTCATTCTGACGAAGATTTACATAGAGGCTTTGTATGCTTTGGAGGGCATTAATCATTACTAATCAGAAGTTAACGTAACTGGGTTGATGCAGGTTCAAGCATGAAGACAGAGTACTTCTGTCACAGTTTACTCATGGCACTGGCCACTGAATAGCATGGGGAATTCAGTATACTCCAGGTGCCAGGGCAGGTAGTACAGATTGTAACTAATCATTGTTTTCAAAACAAAAAAAAAAGCTATGAGCAGAAGGTATGCCTAATTACAGGACAAAGTTTCTAATGTAATTTATCTTGTTCCCCTTTTTGAGGATTTGATATCAAAATGGTGTGGTATGACTGATATATGAAGTACGCATGCAACAGTGGTACTGCATAGCAGTTAGGTACATAATGGTATTCTATTTTTGTGCCTTATTACAAGTAATTTCAACTTGTGCCAAAGCAGGCAAATAGGAGACAATTATTACTCAGTACTTCTAAAAATATTAATCACGTTGGCATCTTAATAGTGTCAAATCTAAGTGATGTTGTCTGACCTGCCACTAATCATGCAGCTAGGTGACTTAGCACAGGGATGCATCATGGGGCATCTCCTGTGTAGAAAACTCAGTCCTGAATCCTAATGCAATGTTGAAACATTACTAAAGTGAACTGCACAGGACAAGAGCTCCTGTTAACAAAAGCTGCTGTTAACAAAAGCATTTTATATGGCCAATTACTATCAACTGTTTATACAGTTGATTTTCCTGCAGGAATGTTAATTCTACAAACTTTGAACTTTTTCATATAAATGGAAATAAAAGCGTACTCTTCTTTCCTGAAGAGTTTGATAATTCGGGGCATGGTTTGAAATATGCATTTCTTCAGTATCTGACTTGAACTGAGGAGCCTGGGAGTGTGTTCTCAGTCATCTGTGTCTCTTGCTTCGCTAGCAGATTTTCAGTGCTGATTTCTCGATCTCTGTACGGAGGATAATTTGTGACTTATTTCTCCAGTGCCCGTGGGGACAATGTAATTGTCCTGGTACCTATGGCAGAAAGCAGCAGAGTTGGAAAATGATAGTCAGATTCATGAGATTTCCAGGAAATCAGTACTATTTAAACTCTTATCAATGATTTCTGGATGATTCCAGGAAATAGGCAGTCATAACACTTAAAACTTAGGTATTGGTTTGAAAATGCTGAGAGATATGTACAAGCAGTTCTGTATTCTTAATTGCTGCTGTTTTCAGGACTAGAATAAAAGTTCTTCACTTTGCCTCTTCCAGGTGTAGGAGAGTCCTGAACAGAAGTATACAAATGAACTGCGTGATGTGTTTGATCTATTAGACAAAGCCTGTGATCTCTTCTGAATCTTTAAATATGCATAGTTTCATGGACTTGTTTCATGTAACCAAAAACAAACCTGAATTGCTGTAATTGTCTTGTAAGCTGGACTTTAATCATTTGGGGATGTCCCACGAGTTCTGTTCCATTTGGCAAAATCTATAATGCCAATACGCGGTGCTCAAAATAGCAAGGAGAGTATTTGACCAAATCCCTGTAGCTGAAAATCACATAAGTGGGCTATGTGCCATATGCTTGGAGTACACGGACACAGTGTTTAGATTTCATGCAGACATACTCAGCAATCTCAGAATTATAATTTTATTTTTAATTTAAATACACCATGTTATTTTTAAAAACCTGTTTGAAGTCATTATTTTTTTTTTATACTGATACCTTGTTCTTTCTTATCCTTTTGGATCTGATTCCATTGCTTTATAGCCAAGGCTTATGCTCATATTTCCCTATAGAGAATATTATAAATGATCTTTAACACTCTGTCCACCAGTAAGTAGGTCTTCTTTTATTAGCTCTTCCTGAAGTTTTTGGTCTTCTCAGGGCAGTGGTCTGATTACTGAAATAGCTTTCCTAAGCTGCAGCAGAGATCAGATTGCCAGAGTTACTCATGTGGAGGAATAGCTCTGCTACACTTCCCCTTTCTGGACATACTTAGATACTCATTCCAAGTTACCGCCAACACCTACAAGGAGGAAACCCATAGCCATTTCTGGTGTTACCCAGACTTCTCAAAACTGCATTAGCACAGCTGTGTTGAGTAAGAAACCATAATCTGTAATGTGCTGCAAACGTGGATTTTTTCAAAATAAATGGGTACTATGGAGAGAATGAGGTGAAATATCAGAAGTGATGGATTGCTATGCTGGTCACATTGTTATGTTTCTTGCTCCTTCAGTATCAAGTAATAAATTTGCAGGTGAGCTATGGGCTTGGAGTCTTTTCAGCCCTTAAAGGTGCGATTTCAGTTCACACCACTTACTTTCTGAAGGTAAAAGATACTTAGTGTAGAAACCAGCATAACACTAGGAAAAAATAAAGGTATCTTTTTCTATGTTAATAAAAGGTTTGTCTTGCTTTTCTGAACTAGTACACAGGGATTTTAATTGAATGCTGAGATTTTTCTTATGAAATTGTGGATTCCTTATATTGCTGTAGGATAAGCCTGAAGGCATATCCTTTATTATGCCTTCAGAATACTGAGATATGATATACAGAAAAACATGAAACTGATATATGATACACAGACTCTGAAGAAGAAAACAGGGTAGAGGATAGGGACAAGTATTTGTATTAAAGAAGTTAGATCTGTTTTTGAGCTGTGCTGTGTTCAGCTAGTATAACCTGTTTACAAGGGCGGACTATTTTCTCTATAAAATCTTGAGTTCAGCTGATTCCTCAACTAGATTGCTGACGCTGTTTGTAACTCCCTAAAAATTTGGTTCCTGAGTCGTTCATAGTTTGTCAACAATAATCATTTTAGGCATGGAGATTTTGCATTATCTTCCATCGCTGTTGAATTAGGCTTTAAAGGAGGTACAAGGTAAATCATTTTCATTAACTTTGACTAAAATAGAGTATTCCCTCAGGAAAAAGGTATGTTCCATGTCTTTTTGACTCTGGAACTGCTCTTTTAACAACTGTAGCTGAACACAGATTTCAGGTCCTTTCATTTAAAATATTCAAGTAGAGAGATTTTTTCTATTTTAATAATGTGTTTATTGTATGATAGGGGTAATGGCTTTAAAAACTTCTCTCTCTAAACCTGGCTTCACTTTTTCTGTGACTGCAAAAGCATTAACAATAATAGTAAAGATGCACTCTGTATTAAGATCAAAACTCATATCATAATTTACACAGCTAAAGGCCTTTACTTAAAAAAAAAAAAAACAACAAAAAAAAAAACATTGAGGTGTTAGTTTTCAAAGTGGATTAATGAAGTACCGAAATGAGCAGCAGCAGATGACTTGCAAAAGGTAGGACTACAAGGAACAGGGTTAGTGTTGCTTTGTATCTATCCTGGGCTTGAGGAGGACAAGCAGCAGAGAAGTGCTTAAAAAAAAAAAAATGGGTAAAAGAAATCATTCAGTGAATCTAGTCTAATAAGACTTCTTTGTTCCAATGTAGCACAGACTTAATCATTTCTGCAATAGAGATAAGAACAAATATAACAAGGTATTCATGTCTGCTGAATGATGTCAGCACAGGGCACTGAGGTGTTACAGTCATTAGTATTACATTAACTTCTCTTGAGTTATTATATTTTTGTTTCAGCTTCTAATCGGTAGTCTTTTATCTAACTTTTAAATCCCATGGGTGATACTTCAACTGAAATAACTTTGTTGATCCTACCTACCTGTAGGAAATATGGCTAGATTAATGATAATCCATCTCAGGGTAGCATCTGTCAGTCTCCTCAATATCACAGGGAAGATGTTCTCATCTTGGCTCCTATTTCTTCCTTTCTATTTGCCTCCTTACCTGCAGTACTCCTTGAGTTATTTTACCTTCTCAGATCCCTGGGGTAGAGAATGAAGTCCAAATGCTTTCTACAGTGTCTAGCAGTCCAAAGGTATCATTCATTTCCAAGTCTGTCATTTTTCTTGGTCATTGTTTTTCTGGGTTAAGGTGCCTATCTCTGACCTGTGAGAATAAGACAGCATGCCTCACTAAGTTTCTGCTGCCACTGCTGCCCTCTGGCCCAGTGCCTCCGTTTGAGAGACTCTTTGCCAGAATCCTGCCTGATCAGGGTCCTTCCTCATTTCAGAGCAATAACCCACATGCAAAGTATAGGTAATTGATTTGTGAATCTGAGACTCACAAGAACAAAAACAGAAAAGGAAACTGTGCAGGCTGTGCTGTGTTGTTTGCAAATACAGTGAAGTCTGGCACTTCATCAGTTCCATACATTCTGTTAGAAAACAGAATATTTTCTCAAAGTTTATCATGGATGTTAGAATCATAGCTCGGTTTTGCTGATAAGTGTGTCCTACAGTGGTTTGATCATTATTTCTACTATTATTAGGCTGCAGCTTGTGGTGTGCCCTACAAAGGGAAAACAGTAGGACTGTCCTGCATAGTTCTGGTTAGTTCCCATCCTAGCCTAACCGCAGCAGTGAATCAAATAACATGAGTGACCACCCAGAGCAGAGCTTTGTCAGGCTTATGCCAGCATCTACCTGTTCCTGTGAGTACTGAGCTGATGGAGCATAAGGAAGCACATTTGTTTTTCTTTTCAGAAGCAGAGGCTCAGGACTACTTCTGCTGAGGTTTCTCTGCAAATGTGAATCTCAGATCTGTTGGTGAGACATGGAACCACCATGTCTAGATTGCATTTAGTGCACCTGCAGAGGGTGTTTGCTTCTCTCCTTTCTGTGGTTCCTCTCGTCATGAAGACACATGTTTGAAGTGCCAGAGGCATATCTGAGGGAGCCTGTGCATTTCACTGTATTAGAATGAGAGGATTATGTGGTTTAGAGCAGATCTGTCACTCAGCGTCTCCCAGACAGAAGTGACAGTGTGCTTTGCTCCTCTGTGGTATCAGTAGGCAGAAGTATGCGTTCCAGTATAGATTTTGCCAGTGTGTTTATTTAGTTTATTTGGCTGTAACAGTGAATGCATATTGGCTGCAGAAAGTAAAACATTTTAGGCAGTCTAGGCAGACATTTACATTCCTTAAAAATTGGATTGTGTTTTAGGTATAAAGGAATTTGTTTTGCAGTTTAGGGTCCTGTTCATCAATTGTCTGTGGAAGGGTAACTTTAAAAGGACTAAAGTTGATGACTGTTTTATTTTCAAAAGCAGATGAAATACTGAGTGCTTTGTATTTACTCAGACTTTAAGGTGAGATTGTCGTGTTTATCGTACCTCATATTATAAGGTTGTGATCCTTAAGCAGCAGCATTCCAGGTTTAATGGCAGTAGAAGTTTACTTTCTGCTTTCCAAATAGAGAGGTGTCATTATCTGCATATGCAAGTTTTCCAGTCTAAGATTGGAGAAAGTATTTTCATCTGAGAAAAGAATAGAAACTTGAGTGTGTTTGTAAACCGTCAGGGATTACTGCACACTTAAAGAAAAAGGGACAATGAGAAGGAGAATAAGGTGCAGATTCTGGTCGCATGTCCAGTCCTAGCACAGGCTCCCAGCAGGAGTGTGGTGTTTTTTGCTGAGTAAGGTGCTTCAGTTTCAGCTGCCTTCTGCTGGAACTCAAAGAATTGTAGAATTGTAAATGTGTTTTGAGACTGGAATACTGTGCATTCGTGCAGTGTTCTTGTCCTGTTCTGTGCTCACAGTGGATTTTATCTCATTATCTATTTATCCATCATCTTCCTTCTAGCTTTTTTTTTAATTCTTTTTTTCTTATTCTACTGACCATTTCTATTTTCATCTCTTTTTATTGTAATTCCTTTTATTTGGGCTTTGAAAATACTGACCTTCAGGTTCAGAAAAGTGGAATTTTATCTTAAGCATTTGAAATGATGCCATAATGGAAGTTTCAATATAACATAAATTATGGGAAGTAAACTTGAACACTCACAGTACTGTGTATTTACTTATGTCAAAATAAGATAATGCTTACTGTATTAAGAATAGCTTTTCATTTTATGATTGCCTGTTGTTCTTTGAATCATAACCTTCACTCGTTTCTTTAATTTAGGAGAAAAAGCCATTAAGCATAGAGACTTCCTGAAAGTGTGTGCTGCATGAAAGCTTTAATTAAATCTACAAGTAAAGCTTTAAAAGAACAGGATTCAAATTAATTGCAACAAGGACCGTGCATTTATTTCTGTGACAGGCCTTTGCGTGTTAGAGAAAAGGCAATCTGTGTACCCTTATCTGAATTAGTAAACTCAATATCACTTTTCATTACCGTGGTAGGTCATTGCCATGCGTCTTCAGTGTGACATTGTTTACATGTTAATGACCTCACAAATAGAGCCTGTTCCAAACAGTGTGCAGTAGGAGAAAGTTGTAAATCCGTGAAGTGGAATAAACTGTCCTCAGCTTTCTGCATCATTGCATTTTGCGAGTTCCCTTCTAGACTGAGCTTCATAATTAGACAGCAGTGTTATTAAGGCAAATTTCGTAAATGCAAATAGGGCAAAAGGATTTATAGCTGATTACGTCTCTTAGAGCATACCTGAAATAAATTAATTTCTAAGCTTCATTATTAGCTAGACTCCATGTCATTGAAAAGTCAGAAGTAGAAAGTATCGCTCACAAAAAGTGTTCAAAGCTTAAGTCAGTGAGTGGCAGTCCATGCAGATATATTCGGATTTACAGAGTGCTGACATACTCATGCCCGCAGAAGGATTCAGTAGAACATACTTCTTTAGTTGTTTGTGTATGCTTGCTTTTGAATTAGGTGAACTTTTTAATATTATAAATGTATTTTTCTCCCACTGTATAATGTAATGAAATCAGCATGCTTCCTCAAATCATACCTTTAAAGAAAATGCCATATTTACATCTGGTAATTTGACTAGACGTTGGAAAGCTTCACTGCTTCGAAATCTTGGATTGCTAAAACAGATATAAATTGAATGAAACAAACTGAGCATAACCATTTACATTTGACTGCCTAAAATATCTAATACGCACTGTTCAGATATCATTCTGTGTGAATTCAAGTGCTGTATGCCCTCAGTTCCTAAGGACTTCAGCATCTTGCAGAATCTGGTCCCACTTTGCATGTCTTAATCATGTCTGGCCGAAAAGCTTATTTTTCACTGGTCATATGCAGCATATACTGGCTGTTACAAGACTTTTTGGTACTGTCTGCAATAACCTTGGGAGTTGCTTCGCAGACAGAGAGTAATGGTTTCTACTTTAGTTGTTCACCTAATATGCAAAACAAGTTTAATTATATGCTGTCCAACCCTCTCTGCTACATATTTTTCCACTCACTGGTTCTGGATGAAATACATACTTTTACGTGCAAAGGTTACTAGTAAGTATACAGTGCCCCTGGAAGCATTTATGGCTAATCTTGCCCTAAGCATGCATAATGTAGCTAAGTACTAATTAAAGGTTAAATAATAGGGATCCATCTTTTCTCTTCCTGATGAATAAAGACTGCAATCTGTATGTGATCAGATGCAGATTCTGCTTTCAACTGGACAGAATTATTAGGATGCTGCAAAACCGAACTGTATCAGACTAAAATTTGAGAAACTTCATTCTGCCCGACAAAGGAGTAACGAATCACTGGCTTGTGTTGTGTAAGGAATTAACTGTCTTATTGTATTTCATATGCATATGTAATACCACAATGCATACTTGTGTAGAATGTAGTCTTTATTTCATAAGGAACATTTTCTTTCATCCTACATACTGACTTTATCAGGTCAGTGAAGAAAGGTAATTGTGGTCAGTTTGTATGTTTTGTGGTTAAAAACAGAGGGACAGGGCAACAAAGTCACGACTGACATTATATCCCTGTAATGTCCTAGTAATAGCTGATTAAAGCGGATTTTGACCACTTCTAATTATTGGCATAACTGCTGCCGTGCAGCATAAGAGAAATTAACTAGTGAGTGATGGAGCTATGGAAAAACTTGTCTGTTCAGTGCAAGTCTGTCCTCACAGCACTTTAGTTTACCCCAAATTTCCAGAGGTTTTGTGGACTTAAGACTTCTGCGAAACCTATCATGCCAGAATGGATTATAACTTCCTAGTTTTTTGAAGTCACCATTTCAGAAATCTGGTGTTCATTTCTTTCCTATGATCTGCTTCCTGATGTAGAAATCTAACAATAACAAATGTATGAAAGATTATTTAAAACACAGGTTAAGGAAGAAGTATGAGCCTGGGAACCAAAAACTCTCTTTTCTGCCACCAAGTTAGTGATGAGAGCTCTTAAGCCACTGGATGCTGCATTCTCTACACTTAATAAATTTTGATCTCTATTAGCAGCTGCAAAGGAGAGATACCAGGACTATTGGAGGTCTGATATCAGAGAGTAGACTTCATGCTTCCTTTGTCACCACCTGCACTTGAGAAAAAGTAACCTCCTTGTTTCTACATAGAAAGGCAGTACTGTCTGAAAATATGTTGTTGAAATATTAGCACCTGAAAATCAATCATTGAGACATCACCAGCTAGGGCAGGATGAGTCTCATATACTTGCAAAAAAAAAAAAAGATTCTCATTTGAGCCCTTACAAAAGCATCAGGAGAGGTGTAAAGTCATTTCTGTGACATAAGCTGCTTTGATACTTCAGTGGCTGCAGAGCTGCCTCCTTTCCCACATTAGGAGTAGTCAGCACAAGCTTTAGTGATTCAACACTTGTGCATGTCTGCTACACTTTTGACAACAAATTATCATTATTTAAAGCCCAGGTACTACAGTGGTAGGTTCCTTGAATAACGGTATGAAAACAGTACAACAAAATAATACAATAACTTAGCATCTCGATTTTCTGAAAAGCATAAGTAAAATAATTGAGCACAGTGTACCACTTAAAGTCTAATCATTTGCTGTCTGATTAGAAGTCAGATAGCCACAGGGTGAAAATAAGAAGGAAAAGGTCATATGATTAAATTAGCTGCATTCACACAGGCATTACTTAGAAAGGATTTTTGCTGTGATTAAAGCAGGCCAACAGTAAGTCAAGCAAATAAGATCAAGTTAGTGACCCTCAGAAGGAGAAATTAACCTCAACAATAAATAAAGGACTACTGTCCACTAGAAGCACTCCAAGATTTGCTGATCTTGGTTAATTGCATCTTTCGTGTTGAGCTATGGTCTCTGCATATGGCTGCCATTCTGATTAATTACAGAGACATTTCCTTTTCATTTTAACTCGAGATGCTTTTTGGTATCACAAGAAAATATGACTGCAGTCCTAGCACTCTCCTTTTTTAATGTTGGGATTTTTTTGCAGATTCTTAGGAACCTAGTATTCTTTGTGCATCCTGTCAAGAGTCCGATGAAAATCTGGGCTTAGTTCATAGAGTAGGAATTTCATAATATGTCCCTTGCTTTTTAGGTTTTCCATACTTAGTCAGTTTTCATAATCATGTCATTATGTTTCCTCAGAGGCTTTTCTGAGTGGAAGCGCAGTGGTGTAGAAAGCTGTAGAACACAGTAAAAAGTCACTTGATGTTATTCTGGGAGCTGTGAATTCTCAAGAATTGAAAAACTGCTCTGCCTTTCAGTCTCTGAGAGCCAGGAAATGCATATGAATTGTATTATTGAACCGGAAGGGAAAGCACGATAGGAAAGGTCATTGTCCTGGTTCGTGATTGCTGATTAGTCTCCAGAAGTTCTACATTAAATTAGTCTGGTTTTGTCCTCCTTGTTTCTCAGTTGTCTCCACAAAACCTGTGATCTAGGACTTACTTGTTCTTGCCTGTCTAGGATCTCTGTGTATATTAACCTTTGGCTGTCATTTTAGTTATTTCTATGTACTTGCTTTCTAGTTTGGTGTTGAGAAGTGTCTGCTTTGCAGATGTTACAGTAGTCTGTGCCAGAATTACTTTCCAAGAAAAGATAGTGATATGGTGTTTCTTATTTCTGTTGCATGTTTTGTTAGCAGATGCTTAGCAGATTGTAGATCAGAAAAGCAATTTTAAAACATCTACAGACCACGCAGACTAGGCTGCGTGTTTGAGAGGGATGTATAGTTGCAAGGAAACAATAAGTAGAAGATTATTCAAAATATATACATTTTGGAGGGGCATCATCCACTCAAGACTTAATAATCCCCGAGAAATTGAATTCAGATACTGAATAAACTATGTCACTTGCTACTTCATTAGTTTCAACAAACAAAATGTTAATGCTGTGGTTCCTCCTGCTTTCTGTGAGCTGTTCTTTTATGGCATTATATCTTACAGTGGTGTCACCTTTAAGGCAAAGATGTTACCGTTCCATACAAGTCCAAGGTCAGTAAGAAGGAGAATACTACTTTGTGTCATGTGCATGCAGTTCATTGCCTGTGAGTGAAACATTATGGGAGAGGTGGAATAGACCAGCAGATGCCCTGGAAGTTCAGATACAGTTAGTTTACCCTTGCTTTCACTAGTGAGAGTGATTTGACAGCTGCACTTTGTAGATTCTTTCTTCTGGAACATGTGAATGTGCTTTGATAGCTACCCTTAATCTATTATTAATGCAGTTGTATGTAGATCAAAACTAAAGACTCTAAGTCACATCAGAAAGTAATGCAAATTTTTTTTATCTCGTATGAGGATGTATCTGAGGTGAAGGAAATGAAATCCTGGAGTGTTGATGTCAAGTATTTCATACCTCTGTTCACCTATGCAAGCTGTATCCTGAAGCTATAGTAGGTGTGCATGCACATGTGCACTGCACAATAAACCTTAGGTTTTTGCCCCAAGAGCTAGTAAATAAATGCCTCATTTGAGTCTTTCATATTTGTTGATTTTGGGCTGTGGCTTTTATTCAGACTTGGAAGAATAAAATTTCAAATTTACTTGGTGCGATGTTGTTAAACATCTGTACTAGCATTTTGAAGATAACATACACCAGCTTTCAAAATTAAGAGGGTTAGTTCTGTGTTTTTCTCTAAAAGCATCGTTATTACAGGTTACTGTAGAAGTAATGCGATTTTTGTGGGTTTAAACTGATGTGACAAGCTGTAAGATTTTACTGCAGAAGGGCACATGGCCTACTACTGAGCTAATCTTGGAAGTCTTTTCATTTTGTTGTATTCATATTCCTTTTAGCTCAGGTTAATTATCTGCATGTATGATCATTAAAGAACAATCTGTTCAGTTCTTCACAGCACTGAAAATTTAGAAACTCCTGCTGGGGTACCTCAGAGGTTCTAACTCTGCTTGTTAGAAGTCTCAAGACACGAGGTATTTGCAGCTCACCAGTTTTATTGCAGGAGAAACCTGAAGCAGCTTATAGCAGCATATAGTAAGATGTGAGATATATGGCTGTGAGCTCTAAAAAGCCAATAGGCCATATCTTCCACTCATGATCCGCTGTGTTCCTGGAAGGCTGCTGTATCTTCAGCCTCCAAGAACTCCATGAGAACTCCATTGTCCAGCAGCACATTGCCATACTTCCTAGTTTCTTGAGAATCTGCCAAAAATGTGTATGTGTATAACAATAGTCTGTACTGAACTAGGTCTCTAAATCTTGTTGTATTTCTGGACAGCATGTAGATTGTGAAAGGAAATGGCAATTTCATGCTGATATGTGGTCCACAGCATGGTAGCAAGGCCCCCTGGGCTTTGGATCACCTCCCTCAGTTTCACCTGAGAGTCGGGATGAAGTTGGGTGCTGCATCTGTGTGCTGGGCTGATGAGTACTCCTGGGCTCTTCAGCTTAGGCATAGGATGGGAGACAGCTCTGTGCTTGTCAAGGGAACAATGTGCCTCAAAAGAAAACAGCTAAGGGAGATAACTGTCCCAGGACATAGAGCAGAAGAAAAAAAAATATGTGGATGTTATTTCAGAAGTAGAAGCTCTGAAGATCCTTAGCTGACTGTGCCTCATATGCTGACAGTTTTCTTTCACAACGCAACACTCACAGATATCCATTTTACTGGAGAAATAATTAGCTAGTGCCACATGGACTGTAATTCTTGGTGATACAGTAGTAAAGTTATGCTGTAGAAGGAAAGTATGTGGAATTCTGCTCCTCTTTGGCATGATACCTACATGCCTTCTTACAAAGTTCTCACAAAGATGCTCATCCTTCTAGTATGGCTGAAGTGGAAATGAGTACAGTGGGAGTTTGAGACCTGTCGCCTGTGTGCCTTGCTGTGATACTGTAAGTTTATCTTCTTTCATATGACAAAAACTGTTGAAGAGGTTCCCTCAAGGTTCAGGAGGACACAGATTTATAGCTGTAGTTCTGGATGTTTTACTCTATAACTTAAAGCAAGACATTCTGATATTATGTTCTGCCTTTGCAAATTTAAGAAGCTGAGTAAGGCTTTACAGGTCCTTCACCATTTAGTTAGTTACACTAGAGGACAGAGTTATATCTTTTATTACTACTACTGAAAAACTTCCTGCAGTAGCTAATTTACTATTGAAATACAGACATTTAAACATGTCAGCTGCATTTTTTTTTTCCTGTGTGCATTTTGGAGTTTATAGACAGATGGCAGTTTTACACTTATATCTAATAGCTATTACATTTTTCCTATGCCTTATTTCTTTTGAATGTCTCTTTACCCAGCCTGCCAGATTTTCATTTCTGAAGCTAAAAATAAATGTTTATGCAAAAATCAGAAGAGATTGAAATTACGGGTTGATTCACAAATAGAAAAAAGAAATTACACAGCTTTCATTAATTATTCCATGGATGCATTTGTTTGTGGGAGTGGTGTATTGAGCTTCTTTTTTTTTTTTTTCCAATCCTGAAGGAAGTTAAGTAGCTGAGAACATGAGATTAGGGAGAAAGAAGCCAAAGTTGCACATTGCATTTAGTCATAGGAAACATCACTCTCTGTATTTCTGTATTACATTGAAAGAGGGATTGCATATCCACAGCTGGAATTTTTGCTGCCCTTCATTGTAGCAGTAGCAGCTGCCATTTTTCTATTCCATAGCATTAAACCAACCTATAATTTTGCAGAAAATTCTGCCAGAAATATGCACGTGAATACTGATATTCTGTACTGTGAACTAGGCCTCTAAACCTTGTATTTCTGGACAGCACGTAAAATGTGAAAGGAAATGGCTTTTTCATGTTGATGTGGAACAGTAACAGTGCAGAGTCATTCTTGTGACATTTTCAGGTGGCAAATGAGTTAATGAGGAGTGAGAAAGAAGAGTAGATCCCAAGTAAATAACACCACAGCCATAAGGAAAGCTAAAAGCTCTGTTTTTTAGTCCTTTCAGTGAGCCTGCTGTTGAAGATGTTCATTTCCAGAAAATGCATTTTTTGTCATTTAGTTATAATGTGATAATAAGGTTCAAAGTGGAGTATTTGCATCAGCTTCTAGAAGTTAAGTTGTTGTAGCAGTATAAAAGGCTGTGTTTCAGGATTTTAAAAAAGAATGAAGTTTTAGAAGAAACATGAGAGGTGGAGCTAGAAGCAGAGTACTGTATCTCAGTCATATAAAACAGTATTTGAGCCAACTATGTCCCTCAGCTTTCAGCAGTTAGACGCTTGTCTTCCTGTTCATTTTTAACATATGTGTGGCTTGCAGATGCTGCAGTTCTTGTATTGGATGCTCAATCTTCATCCAAATATAAGAGTATTTCCTCCAGAGACAGAAAATTCTTGACTATTAATACTGCGCCTAACTGTTATTTATGAAGGTTCTTCCTTACTTATCCACTGAAATAGATGTGGCACTTTTTCAGGCATCTAATGATTATTCTTCCATAAGCAATTATGTCAAACAGATCTAAGTTAAGCAAATCAGAACTGTAAATGAACCTAGCATTCAGCCGGCATTTTGGGAAGCCGCTCTTTGGAAAGAAAGTGACCATCTTTCTCAAGAGACAGGTCAAATTGTAGAAAAGCTGAGAAAAGTGGAAGCTGCAGAAAAATAAGTTATTAAGAAAACAACCAACTACCTTGGCAGTTTTTGTAGTACTGGTTTGTTTTGACGCCAACTATTTCTTTCTTGATAACAGTCAGTGAATTCATGTTCACCTGATACTTACTCTCATTAGGTATCAGGCAATTAAAAGGCCTTACCATCAGGTGGCTGTATACTTATCCCTCATTCCTTATACTTTCTGTTTGCACTTAGCAGACATTCTCAATGCTTGTCAGTGTCATGAGGCTGCAATGTGTTTTCAGAGAAGTTATATTTTTCACTGCTTGGAAAGCAGTTAATTGTTGGAAGACCAGTTGCATAAATGCAGTTTTCACATTGAATATGGTTGTACTTTCACGTCAACCAAGTGGAAACTGAATTTTTATGCAGTATTTTATTGTGTGGTTAAATCTCAGCAGATGGATAACAAAAAGAAGAGAACAGTAAAATAAATCAATGTGCAGTGTTTCATAAATGTATGTAATTCCATAGTCAACATTTGAGCACGTAGCTAGCAAAAGGTGGGACGCTTTCAGTCTGCTGTATTATGAATTACAAGGGCACAATATGATGGTAAAAATACACAGACTAGGAATAACAATTCCTTGTCTCAAGTAGCAGTGGTTATTTCTTAGGCCATATTTAATTGCTGTGATTATAGCAAAGGAGCAATTTCTTGCCTACACATTCTGTAAGTGGCATAGGCAAGAAGAAGGGCTGCTGTAGCTGATATTTTCCATCTGATGACAGTCAACATGGAACTCCATTCCATGACTGAACATTTGTAGTACTTCATTTGAAATGTTTATTTTGTGCAAATAGGACTCTTCCTACACCATACTGTACTAATGGCACGAACTTAGTGATGCAGTGCAGAATGCCACTGTAATCAAATTGCTTTCTCTAGTTTATAATATTTGAGCAACAAAGGATTCCACGTTAGTTGTAGTAGTACTTCCTTTCAGGTATATCATTCATTTTGACTTATGTGCTTAAGGGAAAGGTTTAAATTTATTTCTTTCTGCACTATCTATTGTATTCGAGCGCATTATCAACCCTGGTAGAAAAAGATATCCTGTTTTTGAAAGAAAAGAAAAAAAAAATTCTCAATATGATTCCAGACTTTATTTCTACTAAAAATATTCAGTTTGAGTTTAGTCAGAGCTACTTCTTAGTGGGATATTTAAAGTAAACAGGCAAGTGTATTTTTTCTGAACACCTTTTTCCCCAAGACTGACATGCTAGCTTTGTACAAATTCCAGCTAAACATCCGGACGTACAGAGCAGAAACAAACCACCTAATAAGCCTTTTTTAGAATTATTTTTAGTGTGCAACCATTTCTGTAATGAGCTTGGACATTTCCAATGAATATACTCGAGTATGGACTGAATGCCAGCTTTCCAGTGACCTACCCTCAAAGCAGATGTGTTGTACACAGAATTTGGCTCTTTGAGTCAGAAAATAGTGAAAGTCATGTTGATGTAGTAAAATGGGCTAGAGAGATCTACTCTGCTGAACACTGCTTCAAGACTTGATACGATGTTTAGTTACCATCTTCTCAGTATTTCAGTTATGCCCTCAGTGAAGTCAGAAAGTAGTGTTAGGCAATACCAACTTCATAGGCAAGAAGGTTAGAAGTTATATTATTCAGACATAGCAGGCAAGATTTTTTATTGTTTATTTTAGAACAAAGCAACCATTTAAATTGTATGTGTATGTATTGACACACTGTTATTCAATCCTTCAGTGCTTAAATATGTATCAGCAGCACAGAGAAATAAGTGCAAGGTCTCCAGTTCTTGCCTTCTGACTGCCTTGCCTCATTTTGAACTAGAACTTTCTCCTCGATCACTGGGGAATAAAGCCAGTTTAGTCATGAAAGGTTTAAATCATACACAACCTTGTGTATACATCTCAACAGTGTGTTGAAATCCATATGTCTTGAGAGGGAATACAGAAAATAAATCCGTGTATTTACACTGTCTTTTTCAAAATTTGTGGTGAGAGACTTAATGTGAAACTGGAGATAGATAGAACTTTGAGGCAGCCACTTGTGGCAACTGGTAATAACGTATTTCTCATTGAGCCTGGTCATTGCTCTGTAACCTTTGCTTTTATTTGTAGAAGAAAATTACATTCAGAAGGTGCTCTGGGGCTTATTTTATTTTATGTTGGATGTTGATATGCTCATAAAAGTGTAATTTACATTGTGATCTAGTAATATGTTAATGCTGAGTTCATAAGATTAATTGTGCCACATGCTGTCTTGTTATTTCGCTAATACAGTTTTGAGTAACATCAGCATTTTCATGCTTTTAATTTGCAAATGACCCCTGGACAGCAATACATTATGTAAGCAGACATCTCAGAAGAAAGAGTTCTCAGGGTCCTTCTTCCGGACTGTGCTGCAGATTTCCTGCATCTTGACCTCCTTTGCAGTTCACTCCCAAACATGCTGTTATAAACTTATTAAAGAGCAACATGCAGTGACCTTTAAAAATTGCAGAATTTAAAGTGAAATATGTAACACAAATAACTTTTAAATTAAATTGTGAGTAAAGGCTTGATTTTTACCATGTCTTTAGTTACATGAGAGCATGTTTTCCAATTTACATCTAAGGTTTCAGTCTTCATGAACCAGTACTTGATATTTCGTTCAATATGAAGTTGCAGAATCCTGAAAAAAATGTTGCTTGTTACTGAAGATGTTGTAAATGGGTGAAAAAAGGAAATTATTTGAATAAATGAAACTATTATTATATGTATTCTCTATTTAGAACATGGGCTGTAACTCCACTGGTTGAAAAAAAGGTTAATGGGATGTATTTTGTTTTATTTGAGGTTCTGCAAATCACAGTCCATTTCAGCATCCTAAAATTCCCTCCAAAACACATTTAGACAAACTTGAGGTTAAAAATGAATATATTTTAAACATAGGAGAACATCATTACAATGTTACTGTTAAAGAGAAAATAAAACTGCAAAGGCCAGATTCACTTGTTTACTCCAACTGCTTTGGGATACTTCAGAGATTCAACTCAGCCATTAACTGGACTTCACTATCCAATTAAGTCAATTTTATGGCTGTTTACCACTGCTAAGAGCAGAAAAACAAAGCAGGAATGTATTGATCTAGCAGTTTTAAGTAAGATATCTTAGAAGTAAGGAGTTGTTGAGCAGCCTTAGCCAGGACTCTTATGTCCACTACAGAGGCACTGCAAATAGAGGTCTACTCTGTTTCTTGGATCTCCCCAGACTGCTGAGGAGCAAGAGGGAAAATTTCTCCTTAATCACTGGGAAAAAAAAAAAAAAAAAAAAAAGCCATTTTATTCATGAAAGGCCTAAATTATACACATTCTTGTGTATACATCTCAAATCTACTGTTCTTCAACACCAGCATAATGCTCTGAAAGTAGAACTCAGCTCCAAACGTTGAACTTTGGTAAGCACATTTTTGAGCTTTGCTCTGTTTTGTTAACAGCTGAATTCATTCTTGTCTGTATATTCCACAGCGTTAGTAAACCAAACTCCCTTCACTGTCTCTCAGGCAAAAGCATCACATAAGACCTGAGGGTGTACGACTCTTGCTAAAAGTCAGGAATGATTGGAAATCTGCAATTCTCAGCTTCATGCATTTCATGATGGAGATTCTTTTTTTCTTAATTGATGTCAGAGCATATAGTAGATTGTATCTTAATATGTTGCAGTATGGTCTTGTCCTTAGGCAAGCCATTTATTAAATGCAAGGGCATATAACAAATCTGGTGTCCAAACACCAGATGTGGTTTACCGCATTACGTAACCTCCTTGTGCTACAAATTGAACTAACTTCAAACCTTATGTGTGATTAGCATTGCTCAGTTCACACCTTGATTATGTCTGCTACCATCATTAGGACTGCATTTCTGTCTGTGAATCAGGCATGTTTCTGCTGAAATCTGTCATAAAGGGCTGTATTTGTTGCAAAGATAAAAGGACAAAGAAGTTCAGGAGAAAATAATTCCTTTTGTGTTCCAACTCGTCCTCAGATATCAGAGGAGCTGGAAACAGGTGAGCTTAGATTCTGAGCACTGCCCAATTCATCACTGTAAGTCCTGTCGCAATCTGTATATGAACTACTGTGATTACAGACTCACAAATAGCATGCTGCCAGGCTCCTCTAGTCACTTCAAATGGATTCTCATAACCCCTCTTAAGGAGTTTGCCCTCACCCAAAGAGAACTCTCGGCTAGGTTTGTGAATAGTGGCTTTTATTAAAACAACAGATTGCAGATTCTTTTGTTTTGCCAGTGATAAATGCACTGTCTACAAAATGTGCAAAGTTAACCAAGAACATGAAAAAGATCTGTAGATAGTATCTGCCTTCACTTGTTAACTATAAACCACTTCATCAGCCTGGGCAGCCCAGTTAACCCAAATGCTCTTCAAATAGTTTCTAGTTTTGATTGAATTGAGCTTTAAAATTCAGTGGCAATGAGTGAAATCTTAGTAGCTAGCTCAAGGTTTAACATGTTCAGTGTATTCTACCTTCTTCATACTTAAATATTGCCTTTTTGCTACTTATTTGATAGTGAGGTTTGACCTATTTAGATTTTGTTTTATGGCTCAACTGACAAAAAATATCTTAGAAGAGCGTAAAAACTTAGTTAAAATGTACCAGATTTACGTGGTTACTTAATAACCAGTACTGGTCCTCAATCTAGTCCCAGCAGATAAACATGCAATTAATCCAATCACAAAGACATCCAGACCTGCCTAGCCGTAGATGAATTTCATGTGTCCATGTGCATATTTACCTGAATCGTAAGTGGAACTTGTGTCCTCATTTATCCCTTTTAAACTTCTTCTCTAATTAGGTCTGCATCCCAGGTAACTCAGAAGTTTTTCTATGTATCTGATCCAGTTTAATTTTTGGTCAGCATCATTTGAGATTTGGAGCTTTCACAACCTGTGCTAAAACATCTGGTTCTGCCATGATCTTTCTGCATGTTCTAGGATGTCAGGTTCTGTGGCTCTGTGAAATGGAAAAATGTAATATGCCACATCAGAGCACCACTGGAAAGGTATATATATTTTTTCTTAGCATTACTCAGACTGAGGAATGACTGAAACCACAGAGTTAACATTAACTGTAGTGTTTTTCACAACGTAATTTCCTTTAGCTCTAAGTTCCAGTTATTACTGTGAGTTTAAATTATTACATAACTCACCAAGCAAATCATCAATGACATAAGTATAATCATTTGAGTCATTCAAAACATGAATGAACATTCTCTGTTCATGATTTACTGTTTCTTGCTGATCTCCATGTTGTAAAGGAGTTTCTTGAACTAAGATTATGTTTGTAGCTTACAATCATGGATGGATGGAGATAAGTGCATGCCAGGAAGAGTGAATGATGTGAATCATGATATGGAAATGGAAATCACCCCCGTAAGCTGGAAGCAGAATTCAGAACTTGATGCAGGCAAGCTGGAAGAAGAATATCCACCTTCTCAAATTCTGAAGGAACTGTCACATGAAATGACAGACCCACTAGCAAAAGTCTTTAAGAGAGCTATTGAGGGAGAGTGGTTCTGTATGACTGGACAATATTGAACGTTGTATGCATCTTCAGGAAAAAAAAAAATACACAAGCAACTACTGACTCAGAGAATCTTAGTACTGTTCAAGACTGTTCAAGGTCTTGTTGCAGATTTGATGAAAATAATTTTGACCTGGGGATTAAATAAGTTGTAAATAGGGTAGTACCAAAAATAATAATAATAATGACTAAATAAATAAAGAAGGTAGGTTATGCCACATTACAACCAGAACCCAGCTGGTCAGTCTCATCAGTCTCTCTGGAATTCAAAGACAACAGGCGCAGTGCCATTTGGAAGTGTATTTGTTAAACTAGGCAAGGTGGAAATGATTACAGGAATTGTAAAACACAAGAAAGTGATCAAAGGAGGGATGGCAATGTTTGTTTTGGCCAGTGGCAAAAACTTCTTTTTGATACTTCGCAAGAAGCTTTTCAAGTGCCAGTCTAAAGACTTATCATTCCTCATTTGCTAGTACTGATCAGATCACAAAAAAATAGATGTCTACTGATGAGTTATCAAGTACTGTGCAAATATTGAAGGACTGGGACTCTGTTGGACAAAATCTTATAATTTCAGCATATTATTTTCTAGCCAGGAGTCCAGGAGGTGACATAATATACTGGATGGCAGCATTATCCAAGCATTTCTGGGTCCTCATGGACTACAGTCAATGTTCATGCAGCCCTAGGTTCTTACTTGGACAGCAAGCTATAACAGTGAAGAGGAGAGTAAAGCGTAACTGATTCATTGTTAATTCAACTGACAAGCAGTCTTCTTCCAGGTAGTCTCTATTCTCCTGACTGTACATACAATCTTGTGTTAATAAAAAGCTAAGTAAGAGGTAGCTATTTTGACAGCAGAAAATAATCGTGCATTTCTGTGTGTGCTTTGCAGTATTTAGATTACTCCTTTGAACTGCCTGAAGTCATTACAACACAATGCAAGCAAGAATAGAATAGATCCCTGAATGGTAGTCTACATGTACTGAAAACACCTCGTGATCAAAATAGCTCTGCAACAGAGGTTGATGTGATAAATGGGCAACTAATTAAATGTTCTAAATTACCAGGAACATACCCCTAATGACTGAAATGCAGTCTTACCATATTTAGTTCCTTGCAAGTTGTTAAAATTGTTTTTTAACCCAACCTTAATTATATATGTAGGAATGTTGTGGGTTTTTTTTTTTTCCTTTGTAGCTCAACTGACAATGAATTTGTTCTTAGTAAACATACTGTCATGAGAATAGGAGAAAAAAGGCACACAGGAAATCTGGTGGCTGGTATTGAAATTGAAAGTATCCTCCTCAGATTATTCTGCAATCATCGCTTTAGAATAGAGACAGTCTTCCAGGATTTAAGAAAAAGAGGGTGATTAAAACCTTCAAAATGTTCAAAATGTCTATCTACTTTATTTAAATTGTCATTACTATTTTTGAAGGAACAGTCAAATGCTGTCACTGTGTTGTGGATGCCTAACAGAGACAATAGTGAACTCATTTCTGTTGTCTTAGTGTTTGTTACTATTTATCCCACTTTGCAGTCTTAATTGTCACATTTTTTCTTCCTCAGGGGATATGTGTGTGTGTAATTGTTGCCGATATTGCCCACTTCTTCCTGTCCTTCCCAGAAATTTTTCAATAGCTGTCTACCTAGATGTGACATTTTTTGATTGGTAGTTACTCACTACACTTTGAGATATATTATATCCCTTCTTTGTGTGTGCTGAATAGCATGGTAGGGTAAATTGAATCTTGACATTTTGAAGTGAAATAGGCTTGTTTTCTTTTTCAAATCCCTGAAGTTGTTTAGTGAAATGCTGCAGTCTAGGCTTTTTCTATTGATATATAAATAGAAAGAAGATTAGTTTTGAAAGCACAATGGCTGCTTACAGGCAGTGGAAAAAAGGGAAGAGTGTACCTTGATGTCAGTAACAGCTTTCTGGGGGCGGGGGCTGGAGAGGAGGAAGGAGGGAGAGGAAGACTTGGAGATGAAAGGAGATGGCTCTCAGCTCAGTGTCTGCATCAGTGAATTGCGCTGAATGGAAGATATTGCGGAAAGAAAGGTCATTCTGTAGTTCACTTAAAATTTGTCTAAAACTGTATTTGCACTCAATCCAGAGCAGTGATTGGACTGGAGTTCCCTATCTATACATTATCTTCAAGCTATTATTCTGTGGCTGCTCATTTATTCTTTTCAACATTGTTTCATCCTAAGTTACTTTTATTCCTTTGAATTCCCTCGCTTCTGCATGATCAGTAGCGCACTGGTCTAGGAATGGAGATAGCCATGGTATTGAAAAAGATTATATGAAAACATGAAAAAGATTCCTAATTTCTGAGGTTGCAGCCTTGCAAAGGCCTCCCTTGCATGCTTCCAGTCCAATAAGCACAGCTTCAGTCCACTTTCTTTTTAGGGCAAAGCAGGAATGGTTGTACAAGTGCCCATTCACAGCAAAACAAGAGGAATGTTTATTTAGAACCATGCTTATGCTAATCTGCTTTGAAATGGTTAAAATAATACTGTGGTTCTAATTCTGCCATTCTTTTGAGACACAACCAACTGAAATCATACAGCTTCCATGATTTTTGAATCTTGAAGACATACTTGTGACTTATCTATACCAATGATAAGTGCCCAAGCTAATGTTACTGCTTCTTCAGAGCTTTCTGCATGTTTCATGCTAAGACTGTAGATTTGTAAATCGCTTGTTCTGAAAGGAATATGAGAGAATGTCTGGAGAGTTTTGTTCAGTTCCTAAAAACTCTAAATGAATTGGTAAGTGGGCTGAATGAATAATGCAGTATGGTAAGGAAAGTTCAATAAAATATAGCTATTATAAAAGCAATTTTTCTCATGAAGGATTTCGGGTACACACTCCCAAGATGTTTTGAGCATTTGCACACACAGCTCTGCACTCAGATAGTTAGTAACCAAGGTGAGATTTTCACTCATTCTCTCCAAATGTCAGTGGCTGAGCAGATTCACAAGTTTTCTTTTATTAGACTTTTGGGAGACGAATAAACAATTTCCAATGCAGTGATGTCCTGGAGCCAATGAATTAGTTCACATGGAAAGGTTTTAAAAAGAAGTTCTGAGCATCATCAAATTAAATATATGATGGTAAAGTTGGTTAACTGTGGCATAGCCAAACTGTATATAATGCAAGTTTATAAATGGGAATGATTGGTTAAGATGATATATAACAGGAATATGGAAAGCTGTATTATATTATATTCACTTCTACCATTAGCATAGCAATGAAGAGAGAACATCACAAACTGACATGCAGATATAATGCAAACATACAAAAATAATTTGACACATCTGAAAAAAGACAGTTTTAGTTGTGATCTAGACTGCCAAAAACGAGTTTTTCTGTTTGTTCAGTTACCTTTCATATTTAATTGCCTACCTAGTCATCTGTGGTCTCAGTGTTGAAGTACTCTGTATAATATGATACAGCCTCATTTTAGGTGTATAATGAACTTCAGTTTCCTAAGTGGAGTTTATATTATGTGACATTTTCCTTGTTGAGAAAATTGCATTTCTTTCAGAGGAAACTTTATGGAAAAAGGTTAGAAATCCAAGTTAGTTTAGTCAGTGGTAGCAAAATATTTGCAATGGCTCATAGAAAACATGCTAAATGTTTTGATGGTGGATTCCCACAGATGAGGCTAAAAAGATAATATCATTAAGAATTTTAAAACTTCTGGAACTCAGGATTTCTGCTGATTGTGCCTCAGAAGAGTGGCACACAGACGAACTTTTTGAATGGCCCAGGAAATGAGAATTTGTTTGTTTGGGTTTTTTTTGGCTAATTTAAACAACTTTGTTTTATGTAGAATCCACCAGGCTCTTCTTCATAAATTTCATCTTAATATTTAGAGTCCAAATGTAGAAACATCAGGCAAAGATAAGAGCATTTTAAGTGGAACATTCAAGTTGGAGGTTTTATTTCATGGTTGCTTTTGTCTTTTCTGAAGATAATTCTCAAAGAAGTTAAAGGACTCTTGATTAGAGCATGTCATTTAGAAGAGTGTGAAAATGCCAAGAATTTAATTATTGCTTTTCTGTTGCCACAGCAATTGTGTATTAATTTCTTCCTTAAAAATAGGGCAGGGTTTGGAAAAGCAACTGGTAAGTGCATCCAGTATAATTTTGCTCCTCTTTTTCTGGGAAGATATGTGAAACTCACAATTGAGTGGAGCAACCTGTGTTGGTTTCTCCAGCTTGTGGCGTAATCAGAAGGAGGAAGTTTATGGAGAGGGAGGGCAATCCAAAGCTCAGACAAAATAATGTGATTTTTGTGATACGTAGAGCAGCTCTTACAATAGCACCCCAAAGAGCCTAATGGAAACTTTTCTAGACTTCATATTTAAAGTCTGCCAAACTGACCCTTGGGGCAGATTTCAAATGGCAAACAGACAAAAGCAGCTCTGACTAGTTAACAGAAACTTTTGATCTCCATGCTCACTATACCCATCACAGATATAAGACAGGTTTTTACAAGCCACTGGCACTTAGAGAAAGCAAATACTGGCTTGTAAGAAAACTGTGAGCATTTCCTGGCTTTTTAGGAGCATTTCACATGAGGGTCTTGCTTTTCCTCTTTTCCCCATCTGGGGAAAATTTGATGCCCCAAGGATGGGGAATGGATTTTATGTCTTTCTAGAGCACCCAAGGAAAGAAGTCCTTCTTGCTATTGAAATGCTGAGCCAACTACATTTGAGGTCCACCAGTGTGTGCTTGTGCCCCTTCAATTTTACTTGAAGTCCATCTTGGCTTTCCATTTACCTGGAAAAGTTACGAGTCAAGTCAAACATTGCTGCTTAGAATTTGTAAATAAATATGTTCTCCTGCTGCAAGTTTCACTCTTAATTTGCCCTTATAAATTCCAGCTGTTGTTCTTGATCTACTTCAGAAACACACAGTGCTTTCAGACGTCTTCTGAAGGGTCTGTACTGCAATCAATCTCTTCACAAAGTCAAAGAATTCAAGTTAGAATAAACTAGTGAAAGAATTTGAGCTAGCAGTTATACAACTCTAAAACTGTTCTTAATTTGGTTAGTCTTCATTTGAAAAGAAGTGTTGAAGAAGAAGAGAAGTTTCAGAGTCAGGCACTGAAAGCAAGTACAGACAGAGTAAGTAAATAAGCAAAGACTGAGATTGAGTATTGTCACTTAAGGAAGAAGACAAATTTAGGCCCAGTAAAAATGAATTTATTAATGAGTTGTAGATCTACCTGGATTTTTTGTTTTCTGTTAGTCATTTAATAGAATCATGAAGGCTACAGGTTTGTAAATTGTATTTTATTTGAAATAGGAGGGAATCCCTTTACATAATGCATAAGATGGTAAAACTCATTGTCAGAGGCTGCTTGGACTAGAATTATATTGCTATAATTCAAAGGTTAACTGATAATCTCTGTGGATTTAAAGAATGTACAGAGTTCAAATTGTTAAAATTTGGATATAAATCTAAAAAGTATTTTGGAAGGTGTGTGTAATTTTGCAATTCAGAATTTTAGTCAATCTCTTGCCATGAGGTAATCAGAAGTAGTGTTGGGTTTTTTGTTTTTTTTCACATCTGCATTTTATGATAGCTCTTTTTCCATAAAATACTCATTTCAGTAGAACATCTATAAAACATAAAAGTTCTGTCAACTTCACAAAAACAGGATATTATACCAGTTGGACTCAGGTCTAATCTGATATGGCAATTTGTACATTATGATTAATGACATTCCGTTTATCAACAGCTGTGATTCTGACCGTTGTGGCTCTGCTGGTTATCTTGTGATTTATACATTTTCATAATCTGCTTCTTGTTTTCTATAAAATAAAAATCTAAAAAACTTTCATTCAACTGCTATAACCTTTTCAAGTGTTTGCTCTTAACAGTCACATTCAAATAATTTGTTCCCAGAAGTTCTGATTGTATATCAATAGCTCTCTTTTAAAGTGTAATACTCTGTTAAGCCATTTTTTGTATTCATTCAGTATGAAAGAGAAGATATGCTATGACATTTAAGAGAGGAATTAATGTAATTTTAGTAACACGCTTGCATCTAAAATTTGAAACCCTGTTTTGGACACCCCGTTTTATAAATGTGCCTCTTTTTTATTTGGGATTGTGGCAGAGTTAATGGTATTCAGACATCCTTATACCATTTTGTGATGATAGTGTGACTCAGGACATGTTAGTGTGATGTGTTATAAAATGAGGCAGTTTATCTTTTGTTTAGCTTACGTTCAGTGGGGAGAGCACTTTTCCTTTGGGAACTGAATGTAAAATAACTGAAGCAGATTGAAGTTGGCAGTGACTAATGAAGTCTTGTGAAGAAGTCAGGAGTCAGTGTGTTACTGCATAGGATGAATTGAGAAGTGAGTAACAGCAGCCTCTTTGTTGAGTCTGTGCTCTCTGGTTTTGGCAGTCTGAGTGCTTCTGTGAAGAAAATCTCTTCCCCTAAATAAATGTCCTGATGTATGTCCCTGAAGAACACACATTTGCACACACATTTGTCACAGTGGAGATAATTCTAGACTTCCCATGTTTAATGAGCCAGCATGGTTGCCTAAAGGTCCTCTACATGTTAATAATTTTAATCAGTCACACAGAATTTATGGAGCTGGGATTCCAGTTGAAATGAGCAGGAGTTACAACTGCAGCGCTCTTCCTGCTCTGCCCGTTTGTTAATGTGTCCTATTGTCACTGAGTCTGGCATGGTACTGCAGCTGTTGTGCAAACGCCACCAAGCAACCTGCTATGGGACTTCTGCACAGAGCATCACTGCTGTTCTGTTTGAATTTGCTGTACCTGCAAATTATGTGGGCATGGAGTGAAGGCTTGAGGAGGAGGAGGAGGAGACCAGCCTGGCCTTGAAAGAAGCAGAAAAGGAGCAGAGGTGGCCAACCAAGCTCCTGCCCCCAGCCTGATAGATGACCCAAGTCAGGAATCACTCCAAAAATGTTTCTGCTTTTAGCCCAGAATTAACTGATTTCAATGACTGCTATAACTTGACTCAGTGTAAAGCCGAACGGAGGAGGCCAAATGCTGAAAGGTGGAACTTGTCCTCTGTACATAACCTGGAGCACTGAGCTGAGCTTTCTTCTGTGTGCAGTACTGTGGCACAGGGACATCCAGCCCACAGTTATTTGAGTTTTTCTGCAGGTCTGTATCAGCTCAGAAAACTGCTGTGGTTCTGTCCTTTTGTTCCAGAAGTGTTTGGTTTGTGGTGCCTTTTGTTAAACAGTATCTTTCAGGCTTTTTTATTTTTAGACACCAGTATCTCACAATAACCTGGGGACTTGGCCTGAAGCATTGATTTGGGCTCTCAACATTCTAACTGTCCCAGCCTGTGCACACAGAGAGCAACAAGATTTGTGTTTTCCACCTCATTAAACTGACAGCAGAAATTAGTTTGCGGTATTAAAAACTAAAAAGTTAAATTACAGCTACACATGTCCTTTATGCAATGGGGCGTATGAAAGATGTTTGATTTTAATGTTTGCTATAATGGAGAATTTAAATTGCACTGTTTGTCAAATCTCTAATCTTTGTTTCAGATTGGAATATTAATTACGCTTTTAACTATGAGAGGTAAATAAAATGAGCATCCGCTGCCTGCCTAAGGGTAAATTGCAGATTACTGACAACGTGACATGGCGTACTAAATGTCAGTTTTGTCAAACAAATTTAGAGGAACAGTTAAACTATTAGCTTCCTGTTGTTAGAGGGGTTTTTTTTTGCAATGAATGACTGTTTCTAGCAGCAGGGGCACTGTACCATATGGAACGCTAACAGAGCTAAATTGAATAAGCGAGATGAATGAGGAGATAGCACTACAGACGCACTCAATTAGTTTATAACTGTCTATTAACTTCTGTTGGTGGTTTTGAATAAACAATAGATTAATTATTTCACCCTTCTTTTTTCTTTCCCAAACCAGTAGAAAAACAGTGTGACGATGACACACAGTGAAGAAGTTAGACACTTTTTTTTTTTTATTTTTACCTGCTTCTTGATGACTCAACCTGTGTATTGCTGGCAGTGCCAGCAAGTAATAAAGTGCAGTATTTCCAAGATGCGGACCAAAATAATTCAGATGTGGTTGTGCATGCAAAGTATTTCTTTGAATACAACTACCAGGAGTTGCTCTGCCTGTTTCTCAGGACCTAGTTTAGTAGCAGGAAAGCACTAGTACAGCATGTACTCCTGAAACTGTCATGGCAATTTATTTGGCTGTTAAAATGGAAAGTGCTGAAATAAAATTATAATTAATATCTGCCCAACTCTCTGTGCATAAACAGGCATAAAAAGCCCAAAACCACCTTTAGCCCTTAACCACATTTAGTGAGTCAGTGCTGATGCATTAGTGTGCCCCTGACAAGACAGACTTAAAACATGTTTCATTTTGAGTACGAGATTATGTCCTGCTGAAGTCATTAGTGTCAGACTATTTCCATCTGATTTAAATCTTAAGAAAATACATGCATTGCAAGATAAGGGATAGTAATCTATCCCTTTCTTACGGTCTGATTTTTGGGTGATCTTGTGTAGAGCCAGGATTTGGACTTGATGGTCCTTAGGGGGTTCCTTTCCAAATCAGGATATTCTATGGTTATGATTCTTCCAATTCACTGGAGAGATGTGCAGACCTCTAGAAGGCAGTGAGCATACTTCATATTTTTGCCTGTTATTATTTAATGTAAAATTTCTAGTAAGTAGATACTGAAGGACCTCAATCGAGCTATTCTGTGGTGTGCTTACACCTTAGGTGTTCAAATTTAATGATGAAGTGCACTGATGAACCAGACATAGAAAGTAGGTGAAGTATTGTGATGAACACTGGACTAAGGGGTTAACATAATAAATACGTTAGGGCATGTCCAGTCTGTCAGTGAGAGTGCTCCATAATTGCTGTACACCTCCTCACTATGTGATTGCTTGAAGTTCAACAGTTTTGCATGTAATTTTAGATAGTGGGAAATGTTGGGGAGCAAGTGGTGGATATCCAAAGGAGTACTGGGAGTAATGTTCAAGTGTTTGGGGAACACAGTGTTAAGCCAAAGAGAGCTCAGCTCCGTTAATTGTACTTGTCATGAATAAAGTTCTTTGGAAGGGCAGTTTCTATTTTTCAGACCAGCCTTCCACTTAGGTAATAACATTCATCGTACTGAAATCATTTCATACGTCAGCTGAATGCAATGCTCTTCTCCATTCTCTGTGTGAAGAGTAACACCACTGTTGAACTACTGCTAACTTTCTCCCAAAATCCATTTTGCTGACAAGTTACATGGTTTTCTGGCTTTCCCTCCCACTTTCTGTATTTCACAGGAAGTAATATAGGTTTTATTTACTAAACACCATGAAGTATTTAAAGCTCCTCAGTTATACTAATAAAATGGAAAAATATCATTGTGGAAACTCAAACTTCCTAATCAAACTGAAAGAAAAGGTGAGCTTGATCTGAGGTTGAACAGGAGAAATAAGATACCCTTATCAGATGCAGCCCACATATGAATATGTTCCTGTCAATATGGTATCCTGATATGTAAAAAGTATTACAAATTATGAAAGCATTTCTGCCTGACAAAGTAAACTGTTTTTATCAGTTTTACTTCCAAACCACAGTAAATGAGAGATTTCACCTCATTTCTGAGGTCAGCAGACAGTCCCAAAATAGTGTGATACTGCTGTATACAATTGCAACACCAAACTCCAAGTGTCTGAACCAGGTGCCCATGCATCTATTTCAGCTTGCGTTTCTGAAGCTGATGTTTCAGAAAACTTATGCTTATGGGACTTTTTGTTACTATAACTTCTCATCTGAGGAAAATTAGAGCCTCTTCACCTGTAGTTCGCCTCAAAGTTAGTCACTGACGATTTTGGTGTTAAAGTATCTTGAATGAAAACACTAAATAGTGAACGTACCCCTCATGAATTGCACAGATTTCCATTTGTATGTTTGCAAATTATTTGTTTTCTTTCTATTGTGGAAAGCAGTATCTTGCTTTTTATCCAGTGCTTGTAAGCTTCAGTGTTACTGTGTGACTATTAGGAAGCAACTGTTAAAAATTCCCACCCAGTCAGGCCTAGTGTCATTACATGCAGTGATTTGAGGTCTGATGCAAAACTCTTGTAAAAACTTATTGTTCAGTACTTAGATGAATAACTGAATTTGCTAACTTATCAAGTTTAACATACACAGTAAAATCCTGTTTTCTCAACTTGTTTTGCGTAAGTAAAACTTAGCAGAGGGGGAAGCCTGTCAGCTTCTTAGAAGAGGCAGCGCTCCTTTCTGTCGGAGTGGAAATTGAAATTACTATTCCCGAGCCTTCTTTCTCTTAACTCACCAATGAAATAAACTATAAGGAGCCTTTCTTTTGTGATTTCCTTTGAAAGGTACAGCTTTTTAACAAGTTACCTAGATAGGGTAGGAAATGTCAATCTAGTCAAAACATTTGCTTGGCGTCTGATCTTCAAATTGCTATCCTTGAATCAAATAGTACATTAAAGAGAAATTGTCATGTTCTAGTTTATGAAAGAGAAAGATTTGAAGCTGAGCAATCATATTTATTTAACTCTAGAAAACAATCACAATGCTGTAGACATTTTCAGGTGCTTTTGTGTAATTAAGTACCCACAATTAACATTTAATAGATTATTCATCCTAATTCAGTAGAACTGTACCAACACTTGTGCCAGAATACTAAAAAATATATAATAGCTGTTTCATAGCAAATACTCTACTATTTTAGAAACATTCCTACTCAATGCTTTTTTTAGTGAAAAAAAAAAAAAAAAAGTAAAAACAAACAGGATCTAAGATGAGTATAAAAAAGGATGAGATATTCACTTATTCCTACATGTTAATCAGTAGTAACTTGTCTTGCAAGTAACTGTCTTGGTAACTTGTTGTTTTGTCTGGTAGTGGGACTCCTACTCAAACCCATCCGAACTGAGACTGCAGTATGTTAAGTGCAGAAAGACCCTTCCTCTCAAGTGCAACCTCTCAAATCTTGTAGAGCTTTCATAGTGAACTCTGTGCCAACTGCATTGTTTAATAAATTCATGAAAAGTATATAATTAACCATTAGATTCTTCAGAGGTGCAGAATCATTCTTATGGAACACTGTTGTGTTTTCCAATAGAGGTATTGCTTTCTTCATTATCAAGTTCTGTTGTTATTTTCTTTCTAAGAAAGGAAGAAAAATTTTCCTGTCACAGTTTACATCCTCTCTCTGTTAATGTCAATACTGTCATATTTTATCTTAAAAGCATCACCCTTGTTTGTTATTAGAGGAGTAAGGGAGAGTACATTGTGATGTTTTCACTGAGGAAACATCATACCAGAAAACCTGTTAGCTGCATTTCTAGGTTCATTGCTGCCTCTGTGCGGCACTTAAGGCTGATCTGTGTATCTCCATAAAACTCAGTCTGCCAACTGGATTACATCACTACAGTAAAATGTAATATCTCAATATATTTGAAGTACTTGGCTGTGTATTATGAGAACAGCAGTTATCATTGCTGTTGTAATTGCAAATTCCAACTGACTGATATCTCTAATGTTACAGTATTTTTGTTGTTCACGGTTGTTACTTTCAGAAGAACATCTCAGTGCCTAGCAACTCCTGTTAATGCAGTTAGTGCTCTTGGATAACTTCAACAGAGGAAGGATCATGGCATTATTTATAGCTTTTACTCTGCTCAAAAGGAACTCTGCCATATAAGCTTTAGGGAAAAGCTTCAGGTTTTTGTTTTGTTTTGTTTTGTTGTTTTGTTTTTTTATGATCATGATCAAGATTCTAGAATGTCTTTTAAAGAAGTATTTTTACAAAATTTGTGATTTGATTTGGGAAAAAGTGCAAGATATTCATTCTCTTTTGATTGTGTTTTGTGTAGTTTCAGGCAGCATGGTTGCATGTAAAAAAAATCGATTGTTTAATCTTATGATTATCATGCTGCTTGTGAGAGGGAAAAATCCCATATTATGTCTAATTATTAGCTAAAATTATTTTCAAAGGTTCTGTTATTATAGATACAACAGTAGCTTTCCCCGACTCTTATCTTACATCTTATAATGAAGAAAAATTTTGGTGTTAATAGGTTCAAGTTTGCCAGCACTGGAATTGAAAGGATCTAAATACAAGGGCTGATCTGGAAGTTGCACTTCCTATTCTATAATATTGGCCCACAGTATCAGAGGCAAATGTTGGTGATATGGAAGTAGAGGTTCAACCTCCCAAACAATGTTCCATCATGTTTTGTTGCCGTGTAACAGGTGGTAGCAGAGGGTCAGTCTGACAGAATGGTGTTGGACATGAAAATGTGTATGAATCAAAGGGATGGAATTGAGTCCTCCCTTGTGGAAAAAATGGCATCCATTGGCATTCATTGATTCTTGTTGAACATTTATGGAGACCAAACAATGGATGTGAGCACATTGAGGAAGTGGGTGGTGTGTTTCAGCAATTATGACAGCAACAGTGGATCACTTCTGCTGGTGCAGATTTTCTCAAGTGCAGCATGCGGATTCTTTTTCATCATTGGTGGAAATGCACAGCTAATGGTGGTGATTATGTTCAAAAACAGTATTCTGTCAGTGAGAATTCGTTCTGTCACTGTAAATAGTGTTATTTTGCTCTCTGTTGTAGTTTCCATGAAAATAAATAGGAGGCATTACTTTTGGAGCAGCCTGCATATAGATATATATATATTTTTTTTATTATTATTATTTATTTTAAATATTTCTACCTAAAGCCATTGTGATATGCTGCTGTATCAGCTGCCCTTTCTGCCACATTAGAAAGAGATCCTGAAGTGGATTAATCAACCTTCCTTGCTGTGCCAGCCTCTTGTTAACATCTTTGTTGTGAACTACTGAATATATGACATACAGCCTAAACACAAGTACCTGCAAAGGGAGAAGCAGGATTGCACAACAAATTATCTGTTCGTAAAGAGGAAAGACAATACCTTCTCCCAGAAGGCCCATTACTGTGCGTAGGGCAGGGCTGGATTGAAGGTGCAATTGCATCTTAGAAGGACCAAACTGGTTCTATTTNTTCAACCTCCCAAACAATGTTCCATCATGTTTTGTTGCCGTGTAACAGGTGGTAGCAGAGGGTCAGTCTGACAGAATGGTGTTGGACATGAAAATGTGTATGAATCAAAGGGATGGAATTGAGTCCTCCCTTGTGGAAAAAATGGCATCCATTGGCATTCATTGATTCTTGTTGAACATTTATGGAGACCAAACAATGGATGTGAGCACATTAAGGAAGTGGGTGGTGTGTTTCAGCAATTATGACAGCAACAGTGGATCACTTCTGCTGGTGCAGATTTTCTCAAGTGCAGCATGCGGATTCTTTTTCATCATTGGTGGAAATGCACAGCTAATGGTGGTGATTATGTTCAAAAACAGTATTCTGTCAGTGAGAATTCGTTCTGTCACTGTAAATAGTGTTATTTTGCTCTCTGTTGTAGTTTCCATGAAAATAAATAGGAGGCATTACTTTTGGAGCAGCCTGCATATAGATATATATATATTTTTTTTATTATTATTATTTATTTTAAATATTTCTACCTAAAGCCATTGTGATATGCTGCTGTATCAGCTGCCCTTTCTGCCACATTAGAAAGAGATCCTGAAGTGGATTAATCAACCTTCCTTGCTGTGCCAGCCTCTTGTTAACATCTTTGTTGTGAACTACTGAATATATGACATACAGCCTAAACACAAGTACCTGCAAAGGGAGAAGCAGGATTGCACAACAAATTATCTGTTCGTAAAGAGGAAAGACAATACCTTCTCCCAGAAGGCCCATTACTGTGCGTAGGGCAGGGCTGGATTGAAGGTGCAATTGCATCTTAGAAGGACCAAACTGGTTCTATTTGGTCCTTCTAAGATGCAATTGCACCTTCAATCAGTTTAGCTGTACTGTTTACTCCTGTAGTCACAGCTTTGAATTACCAAGCTGTCCATCTGGCACTGCCAATTAGATAAAATAACCAAGGCTTGGGAGAGTACTTGAATTGTGTAGATGCCACATGCTGCTCAGGAACCACTGCTTACTGCCCTTCTTTCCCTTAGTCGAGCACAAAATGCTTTTAAATTAGTGCACTGCTAAGAACATGATGCTCAGGGTGTATCTTTGTGCAACCCACCACTTCTACCCAGCTTAAGGGCATGTTTAACACGGTCCCATAGTGAAAAAAAAGAGCATTTCTTTCTTATATGACTGAACATTGTTCATTCTGTGTTCTCAGTCAGTGACTTTTGGTGAGACAGATTTCTTTCTGTGGAAGAGAAAGGAAATACAGTCCTGCATAAGGGTGTTTAAAAACATATGCAGTTGGATATTTTGAGTTGCTGAGGTGTGTTGAGTGTTACAAAACCCTTGAAGGAGGGAAAATGGATTTGGGGAAATAATTGCTTGGAAACGTGAAAGGCATGTGATGAAGATTAAGTGTAGAAGCATGGGACTCTTGTTCAAAAGTCAGCATGAGGAAGGAGCACTGTTTTGCTGAGAAGACAGTATGCACAGGAACTTCAGAAGTACTCCTGCAACAGGTTTACATTAGAGCTAGGACAGGATGCATATCTGTTTGCCAGAGTAGCTGTACTAATAGAATGCAATTTTGCATCAGCAGAATGCCTTTGACCAATTTGTGTTCTGTTACTGTAAAGTAGAAGCAGTGAATGGGCAAGATTAGGTTAAGCCTATCAAATCTTTTGCTTTTGGCTTTGCACTACGTCACTGTATGTATTTATATATTTACTTGTATACATACACATATGTATACAATACATACAGTATATTTACATATATTTAAATACCAAATATGCTAAAAGAAATTCCATTAGAAAATGCTTTGGAGAACTTTAAACAATATTTTTACTGTATTTTCTGTCCTTATGCCAATTAAGGGAAATGCTTAAATTCTGTCCAGTGAGAGAAACAATGCAAAAAAGGTCTAAGCACCTTGGCAGAAAAACTGTTTTCTGTATTTAAAACTGTCTCAGTTACTATTGTTTTTTATTAACTTGAGCCCATACAGTCCTAGAAGCATCTAGTTAGATGCCATAAAAGTCCTGGTATCTATTTCATCCACTGGGACTTGGGAGACTGTCTAACCCTGTAGTGAAGGTACCAAGTTATTTCATGTATAACATACCTGTCCTACATACAAGTCAGCCACAGGAACATGCCATGGGTTAGGGGCTTTCTGTTTGTGCAAGGAGATGCTTATGTGGCACGTTGACATTTAAAGATGAGCACTTTTCTGTGGAGCTTAGAATAGCATAGCAAATCTCAAAGAAAGAGTGTAGTGTGCGGAGAGGATGATGAAACTACCCCATAACAGATACATCTATCATACAGCTCTGTAATTCTCCTTGCTGAAAACGCATCTGCAAATCTGGTGAAAATTGGATGTGGAGAAAGTTATCCCAGAAAAAATTTGCTTCAGTTCAACACCATCTCTTCTTCAGTTTGTGAAAGCAAAGGATACGGGGACACCTCCAGTGCACACAACTCCGGGAGTTTGAGGCTTTGCTTTAAAGCGACAGCTACGGGATAAGAAGGTGTTTCCTTTCATCATTAGCCAGCCTTTTATAAATGGTAATTAGTTTCAGGAAGAGAATTTCAAAATCTGTCATGGATGTATTTCTGTGAAAAGCTTTCATGTTTACGTTTTCTGACACTGAACATCACACAACTACCTCCTCCTGAGTAGGCCTCAGCATTGTCTGTTTATTTCTTTATTCAGATCATATGATAATACTGTGGGGAAAGAATAAAGACTGTGTTGAGACAAAGGGGAAAATACTTGCAGCTTTAAATGAAAAATATATTTTTAAACAATATATCATAGATATTGTGTTCTTGTAGCACGTGCAGTCTTTAATACCTCTATCTATACAATATGATGAAGGAAACTTGTCTGTCTGATGGCCTGATGTGACATGCACATCTTTTATTCATCTGAGTTGTTTACGTGTTCTCTCTTAAAAAAGAGATCATGTATGTAAATATTTATTTGCATACAAAGGAATCCAGGTATTCTAACTGTAGATTCTTAGGATGGCATACATACTACTGAAAGTCCAGCTTCTGTTTAAATTTTCATTTACTGTTCTTATTAGAGTTAGCTAACAAAATGAAATTTCTTTCTGAGGTGGAGAAAGTATCTTCAGTGAAAAGGAAAGGTCAGGTGTTGAATTTTCCTGTGAACATACCTCTCAGAACAGAACATCTTTAGAGACTTCAAATACTTCATTTCAGTAAAGTTGAAATAGCATAGCAGAAAGGAGTTAGAATGTCTTTTTACAGTTATGTGCAGTTAATATAGCAGAAATTAATACACATTAAGCACAATGGAAAATGGAATGCTTCCATCTTCATTAAGATGGGCATATGTGTATGTTTAATACCACATTTGAAAATCAAAATATAGTATACCATTTTGAGTAGAAAATGGGTTGCGTGCTCAGAATGCAGCTGAATGTAAATAAAGCTAGTTCTGTACTGAAGAAAATTTTAGTGGTAAAAAACACCTTGCCTTGATCCTGAAAAGGTTAGAAAGGTGGTTTAGTACACGTGGCATAAAAATGCTAATGAATAACTGTGTGTGTGTATATACATATGTATATAAAAGTAACTAATTAAGGAGCTAAATAACTAAATGAAATCAATAGCTAAAAGGAGTCTGTAATTATATGTATATGTAATATGTAATTTTGTTAGCATTACCGTATATTGCTTATGACTGTGCACCTCATGTGTGGAAGGAGCACAGTTTAGGACTGTATTCAGATCTGTAATCGTTTAAATCCCTGTGGCTTCCTTTTATGAAAAAGCTCTATTACTATAAAATTTAATGAGAGTAATATGGATTGGAAGGGACCTTTAGAAATCATATTTTCATCCCCCACTCAAAACAAATTTAAACTAAACCAAATTGCTCACAACATTGTCTGACAAGGTTTTGAGTATGTCCAAAGATGGAGATCCCACAACTACTCTGAGCACCTGGTCCACTGCTTGGCTGCCTCAATGGTACCAAAAATTTACTGTTATCTTGTGGGAATTTCCCAAGCTGCAACTTATTTCTAGTCTGTCTGTTCCTTTCATCACACATGTAGAGTCTTGCTCTGTCTTCTTCATACTCTCTGATTAAGTTGTTTAAAAACAGCAGTAAAATCTCCTGTAAACCTTCTCTTCTCCAGGCTGAAAGAGCATGGGTTCAGTCCTTTGCTCAGCCAGGGAGTATTTAAAAGCCTATCTCCTTTTCTGTCACAGAGTACTGGTCTCCTGATTATGGTTCTTAAGAAGAGAGGGAGAGAACTCTCCAACACCTTTAAAAATACACTGCTTTGGATAGTGTAGTTTGAGATTGACTGGCCCAGGAAGTATAGTTGGTTTAGCGAGCAGGATGGTCAGCTGAAAAAGAAACCTGAGTGTTGCTCTGTTCCTATGGCTAAACATGTGGTGATTTTTCTGGTATAATGCACTTGGTTTACTCTTCATCTGTCTACCCTGATTTGGCCCGCACAAGGTCCCTTATTTCCTCGCCATGTATTTTTCTTACTCACCTTTACAGTTCAGGAGGGCTTTACAGTCAATTAAGCTTTGTATTAGCTGGTTTATTGATTAATGAGGTGATAGTAAGAATCAAAATACAAATTTAAAATTTATATTGCAAAATATTTACATTTTGAAACAAATTCAGAGAATGTGTGGCTTTTCACTTCTCCTCTCTTAGTTCAGTTGTTTGGTTTTTGATAAAGTGCATAGATGGATTTCTCTAAAAAACAAGAACAGCAACTACGTTGAGCCAGAAATAGTATAAGCAGTAGCTTTGCAAACAGTTCTGCCAAACCTTCTCAAATTTCTTATATAGTTGTAGCCCACAGCCTTTCCTGAATAGCCTGTAAATCATACTAGAATACGATGTCTTCTTAGATGGACAAACAAGAGCTAAGCTGTAACCACAACATTAATTTTCTCTGTGCCCTAGGACAAGAATCAGCCAATTTCAAATAGATGTTACATCAATTTGATAACATCAGATAGCTCCAGGTTTTTTTGCACTGAGTATCAGCCAGTCACCAGTGTTCCCACTCACCCGCTGCACCGGCAAAGAGAACCTGTCAGTGTGATGCTCCTGTGACCTGGGGTGTTAGTGGGATTCATTCTGTGATGTTCACCTGCAGAAATCAGATACAGGAGTTCATAAAAAGCAGAAATTAAGAGTCAAATAAGTACAGATTTTAATGATGTCACTACAAGTGCATCTTCAAGCATGCACTGAATACCAGAACTCAGGAAAGAACAGTTAGTGGAAATAGTTAGTAGATGATCTGGTTCTTTATTTATCTAGGGCTGCAGCTGCCCCTTATTTTTCCATCAGCTTCTCATTTCTCATTCTCCATGTATTCTCTTTTCTGATCCACTCTGCCTTTAAGTTATGCCATTATTTACCTGTGAGCTTACACTAAGATTTTGAAAATGGGATGAAACAATATTTTTTTCTTTATGTTTTGATGTCACATGATGCTAATGAGCCACTCCACTACTAACAAGGAAGCACAGAGATCATTAAAGTTAGGATATGGGATGAGGAAAAACACAGAGAATTAAAGCTGTTCTTGTTTATGCTGATTTAAATCAAAACCATTTTCTTTAACCTTCAAGTTCACTAAAAAAATTTGTACTCATTTTGCACATAATTCTTGTATACGGTAAGGTAAATGACTCTCCCACTTTCTCAGTCCTGCCAGTACTAGCAGACCTTCTTGACTCCCAATACTGGTAGGAGCTTAATAAAAGCACCTCTATGTCATTGTGACAAAAATGAAAGCCACGCTGAATGAAAGGGGGAAAAATGAAACACTACAGTATCAGGAACACTGATTACCAAATTCTGTCAATATCACAGCATTTCATTTCAAGCTCTTTATCAGAGAGGGCAAGAGCATGATAAAAGTGAAATGAATAATGTTAGCACTTGCTCTTACACAGGAAATTGATAACGCCAACAAAGAGGAAGCACCTAAAAGACACTGTAATAAGCCAACCACTTTTGGGGTGAAACAGCAAAAACATCCTTTACTGTAGTCAAATATTCACAATCACTGTAGCAAAACATAGGTTGCAAAATATAGGTTGGGTTTCCTAGGGCAAAGAATAATTTTATAATTTAATACAGGCTTACATACTAAGAGAACCTAAGCAAGGAACACTTCAGCAGCATCCTGCCTATCTTTTCTTGGTCAAATTATATTGAGAGATACTGTCTCTGTGATTGTTCAATAGAAATGCTAGTTCCCTGAAGTGGAGACAACTTGTAAAGCATTTTATTAACTGTTTTCTTGTTTCTGCTGCAAAATTTAGTGCCTTTATAAATACTTCCCCTAACTTTATTTCCTGTCTGATAGAGTGTACACAGTTTAATGTCACTGTGAAATTGCATTCTTGAGCATACTACATTTCAATATAAAGCATGTAAATCTGAATTTTAACAACAGAAGTTTGCTGTGAGCAAAACTTCACTGTCACTGATACTATGACACTCCTGTTTTGCTTCCTCACTTGATTTTAGTTGTTTGATATTTGTCTCTTCACCCAAAAGGAGTCCATTCAGAATACTGGTATTTTGATAAGAAATGTAGAGTAGCTACAAAACACTATTTTTCAACACAGACATGACCATTAACTATGCATTTTCACCAGCAGTGAACAAGAGCCTGCATACCCCACTTGTAAGTGTCTGTACCAGCAGAGGTGATTTACTGTTGCTGTCACCACTGCTGAAATGCACCATCCACTTCCTCACTGTGCTCACATCCGCTCCTTGGTCTCCATAAATGCTCAGCAAGCATTGATGATGTCAGTGGGTGCCATTTTTTTCTGCGTAGAGGAATTATATTTAACGCCTTTGCTTCATTGCTCTTTCATGTCAGACACCATTCTATCAGACTCCCTCTGCTACTGTCTGTTACACAGCAACAGAATGTAACAGAATCTTGGTGGGAAGGTTCAACCTCTACTTCCATACCACCGACATCTGCCTCTGATATTGTGGGACATCATCATAAAATAGGAGGCATTACTTTCAGAATGGCACTTGTACTTCTCTAACTTTTCCTAACCTAAGATGAAAGGCACATTTCTTTCAGAGCTTGAGCTGGTTGGTTCTGGTTATTAGTCTCAGTCACCTTCTTTTCTTTGTTGTTGTTTTTTTTTCCTTCTTTTTACTATTTTTATGTTTATATAATTGTTGTAGTTGATGTTTGCACCTCGTGCTTTGTGACAAATACATGAAGAGATAAGACAGTCCTGGTTCCAAAGAGCTTTTTATTTACACTGTCAGGAGAGAGAAAGGAGAAAGATAAATAGGTGGAAAGTGAACCAACCAGGGGCTGATAATGTAGCAGCATCATATCAGTTATTGGTTTGGTAGTGAAATGGTTTGGGGAAGTCATCACAGACGAGCATTTTGAGAAAAGTGTATTTAGGCATGTAGAAGTATTACATGCAGCATTTGTGAATTTTATGGTGGCTGTTAAAATGAGAACCAATTGTGAGCCTTTCGTTTATAATTTTCACAGGGTGACTTTATTAATATTTGTAATAGAACAGAGAAAATGATACCACAGTGTTGTGGGGAGTCTGTATGGTTGTCTGCTCTGCATTTTATTTTATTGTTGCTGTTACATCAACTTACCAGCATTCCTAGCTGACCTTGGGATTGTTCTGACTATAAGATTCTTCTTTTTTGAGGCTGACATTATACATTCTCATTTCTTGTATAGTGATAGTAATACTGTTCAGGAGAAAAGCTGATCATTTTTGTTTTCCTTACATTTTATCTTAGGTAATCATCATGGGAACTTCCATCTGTTCTGTTTTTTCCTATGGTTGTATCACTTTTTTCCTCTATGAAGAAGAAAACATCAGAGAATAATTATAAAGTACATTTTCCATAAGACTTCCCCC